>JAPSES010000098.1:619653-638407 GCA_029822895.1 Maxillicosta whitleyi | reverse complement strand
AAAAAAAAAAAAAAAAAAAGAAGGAGAGAGAGCCTGACAAGTTTATGTTCAATTTAAGAAGATTAAATAAAATGATTGTCATCTAATAACCACTGTGTTATGCTCTATTTTTGGAGAATTATTGATGCATATGTGTGAGGGTTTTTGTTTTTTTATGTGTGAGGGGTACTCGTGGAGTGACAAGAAGGCTCAGGGGGTACTCAAGCCAAAAAAGGTTGGGAAACACTGGTCTAAGAAATGTTCTGTGAAACATGCAAACACAACCAATACTGAATAATAATGTGGACAGACAATGTATTTGGAGTCTTCTGCTCATGTTTTTCATAAAAACAATGCACCCTCTTTTCTCTAAACAGCTGTGTGTCTTGGCTGCCGCCGTCTTAACCTTTTCTCACTGTTGTTGTTCACTTAAATTTAAAAGAAAAATCAAGGTGTTAGCTTATGTTTGGTTTAGTAAAAATGTCTGAGAAGTACTGTTGATGCTTGTGTCAACAGTTTTTTGGGGGGTTTTTTCTGCTCTTTCCTGTACATTGTTAATGTTCCAGTGAACATTAGTACAATGGCTGTGTGTCTGCGGGTGTTCCACTGCTGTCAATATAATGACATTATCGCACAATGACTTGATTCAACTTCGACTTTTTTGACAAATAAGTCGATCCGAGTCACTAATGCCCTAGTGCAGGCATTGACTAGAACTTGAGAATGAACAGACCATGTGGCCGAGCAGTTGAGTAAACTATAAGAAAAGGTTATGGATAAGGATAGTGGACTAATCTGACTGAAGTTCTGCTTTTTTATTCCGATACCAGCTTCCCATTTTATCAAAAACATGAAAAATCACTAATAAAAATGTATGAAAGACTGAAATTTGGTATCAAATGATACAAATGATAGCATGTGTTTCAACTTCCATAGCTAGGCTTGATCAGATACAGCCACTGACATGTAAAAACACAACTGACAACTGGAACTGAAAGAAGAAAAAAAAAATAGAAAAACATGTATTGTTATTTCAGTGGCACACATGAGCCCTAAAAGCCTCAAGATCTTTCCAGACATGATTACAGTGCTCCCATTAATACCATTTATCATAGAAATCATGAGAATACTCAGTCAAATTCAGCTGTTAAATTATTAAAAGTGGCTGGATTTTTTTTATATTTCCATATTCAATCTATTCAGGCTGAGAAAAAAATAGGAAATGGAAAGTAACTTTTATGATTTATTGGTCATAGGAGCTACTGAACCACAGGCGGCTGAATTTCCCTCGTTGTGAGAGTGTTTCACAAATGAGACCCCCAATGCCAGAGGCCAGTCTACTTAGCCAACCTGTGGGCTCTGCTGTACAGAGAGCCTCATATAAAACATTATTATTATTATTCCCTCCCTGGGAGCTGGTTATAGCTGCTCTGAAAACTAATTTCCCTCTCCTCTTGTCCATGTGAATACCTCCTGATAGGGAGCGGGAAGGAGAAAGGAACAATAACTGCATTTCATATGACAGGGAAATGAATAATTCGAACTGTGACTGTGCATGCAGTGTGTACAAGTGTGCAAATGGGCAGTGTAGACTATAGCAGGATTTTGTGTGTTTGCCTTGTGCCATTGTGAAACGATTGGCCGCTGTGATACACAACAAGAGCATGGTGATTGGAGGGTTGATCTTGTTTTCCCCCCAAGAATATAAAGAGAAAATGTGAGAAATGAAAACAAAAAATGAGATTCTGTTCTAAAGAAAGTTGCAATGGAGATAAATGGACAAATGTTGCTTTGAAAATGAGTGAATGAAGGAACAGATTATATGCAACAAGGCCACACATTGACTTTACAAAGCTTAAAATCAATTAAAAAGGTTAATCTCATCCATACATCAAACAGGGCTGGGTGTTTTCCAGAATATAGTTTAACTGCTGGATTTTCCTTAAAGATTCAATGTGTAATGTTATGAAGTGACATCTAGTGGTGAATATGCAGATTTCAACCAATTGAATGCATCCCTTCACCTCCATCTGGCTTTATTTTGGTGGTAAAAAGAAGTGTCCAACATTAGAATGGGTAATGAGTTCAGTTCACATTCAGAAATAGTAGGAGACAAAAGCATGTATTAAGCATTACTGCCACCTCCTCTTTTAACTTCACCTTTTTCTGCAATGGTTCATCATTTCCACAGTTTGAAGTTGCTAACATTTAACACTCAGCTGACCACATTTAACTAAGAATTCTAACTTAACATGAGTGATTTTGACGGAATTGTCTAGAAAATGTGAACTTGCTGGAGTGCTCATTACCAATACATAGCTTTTCTCATATTTATGAAAATCTAAAAATGGAATTCAAGAACTTTTATCAATGTTGCAATATTTTTGGGGCAAGAGCAAGGGAATAAACATAAAACCATAGTCTTGTCCACTTAAATTGGCCAAAATAGAAAGGAAACAATGTTCTTTGTTATTAGTTTGTGATCAGACCTCAGTTTATTTTACAAATGGCTTCTGCCGTCTGTTGACTTCTTTCCGTATATCTCAGTTTGACCTGATCTGAGCTGTCCTACTGAATCACACTCATTACAAACAAAGAGGACTGGGGATCATGGCCAATTTCCTCATTCAATTCCATTTTGATTCATAAGGTTCTGAACAGATTAATCACATTTTGATTCGATTCAGTATTAATTGATTAATGCAGAGTAATTTAGTAATACCAAAGTACAATTCTAAGCTGTAACCTGATTGATTGACTACTTCAGCCATGCAATACGGAATAAATTTTGATAATAGACAGGAAATAAATATGATATTTCAGCAGTAAAGAGATGAATCTGCTCTTAAATAATTGCCATGTTTCTACAGTGGCTAAGAACAGATTTTATTCCTCATCTTTATTCTGTTTTATGGCTGGTGGTTTCTAGCCTTAAGGTACATTACTATCACCTTGAGGCATGGCTACCAATTTTGGCCCCCCTGAAACATAATCATGTTGGGCCGTTGGTACAAGAAACTCACTGGTGGCCGACGCTTTGTGATTGCCGCTTTACTAGTCCCCTAACTACACATTCGGCCATAGTTAATAATTGAAGTTCATATTTGCAGAATGACTGGCTTCAGTGACCTGCCAGTTCCTCTTCCACCATAACCATCGCAAGCAAGACCAAGACGCTTTGTCTTGCCAAGGGGCGTCCGAGACGGAGCCAGCTGCTCTTCTGCATTGGCAGTGTCTGGGTCAGGTACTCATGGTCCTGCACTGAAAAAATTGATCTCATTACTATTAATCGATTACGTAAAATGAAAATGAAATCAATCCAGATTAATTAAATCTGGGGTTTTTTGCCCAGCCCTACAACGAAACCACTATTCACTTGTGAGTGGACCAAGACCATGTATAAATGATACGTGCACCTTTATACGGGTAAATCTAACTGAAGAATAAAACAAATGTGAGCCAATTTGATGAAGTTTCCAAAATATTGTAAGTGATGTTGAAAGGTGATGGTTTAGGCAAAAGCAGAGATGGTCTTTGTCAATAAAGTAAAAGGAGCAGAGACAAAATATACCTCAAAGATTCAGATCTAATTACTTTAATATCAGGGAAACTGAGCCTGTACTAATCCCTAATATTTACAATCCACATTGACACATTTAATTCTAAGCATCATTTTGTCCATATGGCTGATTTTTATCTTTAAAGTGAGTCTGGTGAGTTTGCTTGTGGCAGTCCTGACGAGCCCTTAAACACCAAACCAACTGTCAGCAGCAGAGCATCTGTGGCTTCGCCTGTAGTTTGGGTGTGTTCGCAAAATGTCTGGCAGCACTGGCACATGTCAGCTCTTTATGTCAAGTGTAAATATGAAGCGCAGGAGCTAACAATCTGCCGAGACACATGAATGATTTTTATGATAAAGCGTTTATCTCTGAGAGGCAAAAACTCTGTTTCAAGTGACTGTAATTCCTTGAAGTGTTTCATAACTAATCATTTAATTCCAGTCCGTCAAAAGGCACACATCCTCCTTGAAATCTGATCAAACACCTGCCCTGGGACAGCTGACGTACATCCATGACAAGGAGCAGCAGCAGGGGAGACAGAAAGAGGCACACACAGACATGCAGAGTGTGCTTCAGTATTCAACCAACCAACAGATTGTTTCCTCTTATGTTTGGACTACTGAAGGCAGAAACTCCAGAAAGACCCCCTGCCAACCTGCCTGAGGACACGCACACTCCAACCATGCTGCTTCAAAGACTCTCCAAGGCTCTCACAGTGTGTCTGTGTGTGTTTGAGCACCAGTGTATGTGTGTGTTCCCTTCTCTGTGCAAGAAATCCGATTTTCCTAGTGTGCACATGCAGATGAGGGTGTGATCTTGCATATAAGCGCTTCTCATGTGTGTGTGTGTGTGTGTGTGTGTGTGTGTGTGTGTGTGTGTGTGTACACTCGTGTGTGGCAATCTTTGTGAGAACCAGCTTGAATTTTTAACCGTTGAAGTGAGGACTTGACCTATAAAAATGAGGACATTTCGGCTGGTCCTCACCTTCAGATGGACCTTCAAAGAACTGTTTGAGGGAATTGAGCCCCTTTTACACAGCCTGTCCAAGGCAGGAAGGCTACATCTTTATTCCAACTTCCACTTCTGTATAGAAGTTGGAATACCGAGTGGGTGGAAATGTTATTGCGTTTTTAACCCTTACAGACCTAGAACTATTTTTGTAGCAACTTCCAATTTCATTCTTCTACGATAAACCTTTCCCAGGGGATATATTACAAGTTATCATAATACTTTCTTCTAAATTTTGAATTTCTCAGTAAAAATCTGTAAATTCCAATCTTATTACATCAAAACAGAAAACAATAAATAAAAACAAGCATCTACAATCGCTGTCATTTATTAAACTATATGGGTTTTAATGGTAAATGATGCTGCAGAGGATAATAGTATTGCCATGTTCATTCGGAACATAAGAAAGACATATGATGCTGAAAAGGTGTTGATAGTATTAATGGTTCTAAAATTATGAAACCTTTTTGAACAGTGGATGCTGTCTGTGGAGGTTAATGTGGAAGTAGTTACAGAACCAAATCAATTTTCTATAAAAAGGGAAAAGTAGCATTGCAGAAGAAGAGGGTGACATTTTAATAATGTCTCAGGAAAATAGGTGTCGTTTTTGGGAGGATACAAGAGAAAAGCCCCTCTGTGTATTTAGAGCATGTGTGTTTTAATCATTTATAGCAAAAAATGTGCTGCAGGTCTAGTTTTCAGTCACACATTTACACAATATGTTTTAAATGTGTACAGTTTTCTACATGTTATGTTTTAATGTCTAGAGGTTATACATTAATTAAGATGCCCCACTGATATAAAAAGGTGCCACAAACACACACAGAGATTACATCACCAAATAAAAGACATAAAAGACAGAACAGTAATTCATGTGTGACCCAGAGTGAACTTTGAGTCCCCCTTACTACATGAAAGAACAATCTCAAAGCTGCAAATACACAATGAAAATGTCAAGTTCAGACAAAGACACATATCTTTTTAAGCGCCATTTTCTTTTGCAGGGATTTACTCACATGCACATGTTCCAACAAAACAACTTCACTCCCAACCCTAATTTGCAAATGCACTGTTGCTGCATTCTGGGTTCGGTGCGGCCCAATAATTAACCAAACAACCCACAGAAAATCTACCCCTCTTTCTGTAAAGCTTACATGATTCTATTATATGTTGAATCATAGTTTTTTAACATCAACTGATACAGAAAAGGCACAAATCAGTGTGTACAAAAAATACCAGAATGCAGGAAGTGAAGTGGTTGATGTTGAATTCCATCGGTCACATCAAATTTGGCTATACAATACGAAGTTTTTTCTGTGTCTTTTTTTTTGGCAAGCAGAAAAATCCATTTGTATTAGTTTTATTAAAGAATTAGGCTGCATCACATGTACCAGGGTCATGGGAAAATAGTTTTCAGCCTTTAAACAGACAGCCCTGTCACAAACGGTTCGAGTCACTGACCAAAGATACTTTTCCCAACTAATAATTTAATAACTAACTTAACAACTAACACTTCAACAGGAGTGCCAAGTGTGAGTGAAAAAAGGTTGAGTCATTTGTTTTATCTTCTGTCATGTAACAACAAATCCATGGAGTTTTGTTCGCTGTGCCAGCTGCGCCTATTAGAAATATATTTATAACAAATATAATTTACAGTATAGCTGCCCATGTTACCACTCACATTTTTTCTGTTTTACACTCCAACCCAAAAAGACAGAATTTCTCTTAACTGAGGTGTCTTTGTAAGGCCTAGACACTGAGTCACACTTTGGATGAAATTATGTCTAAAAATCACACACTGGGGCAGCTTTATACTGTTTTGTTTTTGTGTAAACAGCCAAAGTCGACATAATGAGAGGTCCGATAAAAATAAATAAATAAATAAATAAAAAACAGAGGTATCTCTTTTTAAAAAACATTTTAATTTGAGTTCAGATTACAATTAGATTAGGTTATGGTGCTAGGAAAAACATTAGGTTCATGAGTGTCTTCACAAAGATAAAGATACGCAGATGTGTGTGTTTTGACATGTGCAAACAGGAGAACAGTCCCATGCACAGGAAGTAGTCAAGCTAGGTAAACAGGAGCGCGCGCTAATCCTGTGAGGAATGGGAATTGTGCATTAGCATTTGAATAGCACACTGTGCCACGAGTACTGCTGACAAAACTAACACACATCCTCTGTCTTGGCTCACACTCACACTGAAACACACTGCATATATTCAGAGATAAAGAGGAAGACTTTTTATAGCATTCAGAAACAAGAATATACCCAGAAAATACCCACCTGGTGATTGTTTTAGCATACTGGTGAATTTAAAGCTACAACATGCTTCTGATTTACATACCTCAACACATTTTCACCTGCCTGGTACAACCACATCCTACTTTTACATGCACATTAATAAAGGGATTATACTATAATTAGGCCAATAATGAGGGTAAGAGCCCATGTAAACAACATCTGATTACATGCAACCACTGTATGAATAATCACAGGAACATATGCATGTGTCTGAATTAAATTACTATTGTTCAGCCCAGTTAAGGTTTTCACATGTTACGGAATTATTGCGATCTGAATTTACAATTCTTCAAGATTTTTTTAATTATAATTTGCATCAGAACTTTTTATGGCACGAGAAAAAATGGAATTAGGAATCAGTTATTTAATGAGTACAACTGCAAAGTCTAAACATCAGGGCTTATTCTTGCAGATTGTGACAAAGAAGGTGTTAATTAATGCTATGCACAAAATGTAAAAATCCCCAAATAGGTTTTCGGAGCATCACTTCCAGGATCTTTTCCTAATAATGGAACCACTGAAAGGACAGTTATTTCACACAACAGAAAACATTGATTCCCAGTGGTACCGATAGTCCAAAGTAGATTCCCCAACTACTTTAAGACATATTTTTATACCTGCTTCATCCTCCCTTCAACCTGTGTGTTCCCAATATCCAATCCAAAACAACTGAAAATCATTCTGTTGTTGACTCTTCGCCTTCATTTGGTGTCTCATATCAAATTAGCTCTTTCATATGAAGTAACAACATAAATTAATGCAATTTACTTTCCTTCTGTCTCCTAAGTAGAGGTGGGACAACCGATTCCACATTGTCTGATCTATATGCCTCCGAGGTTATTGCTTCCTTTAACGGATTTTGGCATGTTTTACTGACAGTTACAGATTGCAAAACAGTGACTAGTGACACCAATCAAACTCATACTTCTTGCAAAAATAAAGAATCGTGCAACAGATAAAAAGAAACGGTACAAAACATGGCTTCAAAACAAGGAAGATGACAACAGTGCGCTCTTGTACAGTAACATCTCTGACACGTCTGCATTTTTACCTATTCATATGAGGACTGGACTAACTGACCAAGGATATTATGGCCAGTCTTTACCCTCATGCAAACTTTGAAAGTTGTTAGATTATTCCAATTTGAGCCCTTCACATAAGTAGCCTATGATTTAAAGAGACATAGAGTAGACTACTGATATATCATTCATCCCTATTGTTAGATTCTGTAAAACTGGCACCACAATGCATTAAAATGAACACAAAACTCTTACGTTCTGCCTTTTTGTCACAACTAAATCAAGGGGGAAAAACACACCTTGCCTCAGCAGCTCTCTCCTTTCTGTCCAAATCAAAACACTGAATATAAATGTATGTGAACCTGTCATTTCATGATGTTATGTAATAGTGATTTGAGTTTTCCAAACTTCCATGTTGAGACGCAGAGCAACCAAGTAGATTCACACAAATGTCACATCTGGCTAATTCTTATACAGCTCAGTTGTGTATTTTACATCCCTAGCTGTCTGAAAACACTTGTGATTAATGAAAATCTAGGGTAGGTAAAAAATAGGGTAGATACTACAGCCTGAATCACAGACAGGGAATACATTTAGGGATGCAGTTTCCTATCAGACCAACTGAATTAAACTATGCTGTAATATAGTTATGGATTCTCTGTCCAGGGATGCTAAAAAAAATATAGCACTGCAGATTTGTAATATAACACCAAGATCTTAATCTATACTGCAAATGTACATGACACTGATCCAAATATCAGCTACTGGACTCCTCAATTGACACCAAAGAAAAATTTAATTTTGTTTTTTTAAAGTACAGGAGAGATGACCCTATAGTGTTCAGCAGAGCAGACACACCTTTCATGTTTTTTCACCGAAATGTTGGTTTTGGCTGGAAGGTTTTTCTCTCTAATTAGGACTGTATCATTTTCCTGGCCCGGTTTTTACTCATACTTGTATAATGAGGGAGGGAGGGAGGGAGGGAGTATTTTTCATGGCAGAAACACTTCACGTGCATGGCAATGACAATTCTAATCTGCCCGTACCTGCCGACAGGTCCTACAGTTTTACATAAGGTGTGAAAAACTGTAAGATTAAGTTGGCAAGTGTGTATCTGGCACAGGTATTAGCTGAGGTGTATTACAGCATGTGTGTCCTGACTTGAAAACGATGCACAGACTGTCCTGCTGAATGAACAGAGATTCTCTCATTAGCTCCCACAGAACAAGTCCGCACAAGACAAGTCTTTTTCCCTCTTCCTCTCCTGTAGAGCTAAGTGGTTGCAGCTGTTTCTAGCCCTCCAACTGAAGTGGTTTAATTACATTTCAAATTCCATATTTGAGGCATTTAGCTGAGGATGTTATCCAGGTCAACGTACAATAAGACCAACAGCAGATTAAGCTTGAATGTCTGAATTATCCACCATTTGAAAAACACCTCCTACTCATACAAAATTAAGGCAAGACTCAGAATTAAGATCTCTTATCTATTCTAAAAAGAAATTAACTCTTTGTATATTTAGAAGTGTTGGATTAAAACGTCACATTAGACATTTCTCATCTTTGTCTGTAGTTAAAGGATGACGCTTCTTTTAAAAATGGTGATGTTCTACCCTAATAATTTTTACACTAAATCTCCCGTCGTTCCAAATCTGCCTTCTCACACCTGTTCACTGCCTGTCACTGCCAAGGTCCTACACCTTTTCACCAAATGACCCCCTCACATGACGACACAGATGGTCAGTAGTCCCAGTTTATGGGATGTATAACCCGAGGAGCCCTCCGCTCTGCCTGTCCACACATACAGGTCAGGTTTCCATCCAAGTATGGTTGAAAATCTGCAAAAGAAAGGGCAGATGGATGGCAAAAAGATGAACTCTTCCATGCACCATTGGTTATGGAAGCAAGAACTGAGTGTGAAGAACTTTGAACAGATTTACATGTGAAGTGGATGGGTGTTTTTAAGGGGTTATGCCCGTTAAACCTAAAAACCAAAGAATATACAGGCTGTGAATAATATATTCATTCAATTTCAGAGTGGCTTAATCCTCCAGACAATCGCAAGGATGACTGAGCCTAACCCAGCTACCATCGGGTGAAGGCGAGGTTACCCTGGACGTGTCACCAGTTCATAGCAAAGGTGACATATATAGACCCTTTTGTAATAATCTAATTCTATCACCATTATTAACATTATCATTTTATTCTGTATCCCTAATGTCAATAAAAACAAGGTTCTTCACTGTAGATCGAAGATAACACTCTCCAAAACCCATGTCTTTACTTTTTCTGTTCCACATTTCCTCCAATCTCACAAGCCTTGATGTCAAACTGGACAATTTACTTTTATTTTGTCCTCACATTAACAAAACCTTATGTGCTGCCCACCTCCTGACTTGTACCAACATACAACTCAACACAATTAAACACATAAATCAGTTTCAAATCATTCAAAACTTTGCTACCAGAATTAGAACCTGCACCAGCCATAACAGACCCCTTATCATCCAGCTTCAGTGTTTCCCTGCTCAACAGTGGATCCACAAAAATCATACCTCCAGAACCTGACTCCTTCATGTCTTGTCCATCATATCAGCGATTCTCTTGCTGTATTTTCTACTACTGTGCTCCTTGTCTTTGACTTCTGACTTCACATCACAGCTGCCAAAGCCCTTAAAGTCTCTAGAACTCAATATAGCAACACATCCATCAGTTGGACTCCATCGTACATGTCAAATCACAGCTCAAGACACATCTGTTTACCAGAACTCTCATCATGATTTAACTGTAAATCATACACCAGATGACTTTAACTATTATTATTATGTTTGCTGCACAGTAATGTGTTTGGAAAAAGCACCAATAAATGTATTTTTCTCCCCGACATAGTAAGTGTAACTCAAAAAAAAAAAAAAAAAAAGACAGCACATTTCAGATTGTAAATTTTACAGGTCTATTCTATAGCCTGGTTTTCTGAAAACATGGTCTGGATCTAGATTTATTTAAACAGCTCTTCACCATGGTGCGATAGGGCACTTTCTGAAATTTGTGTAATTCTAAGACAGAATGAATCTATGTTAATCACATTTCATTTTGCACGCGCACACTCAAGAAATTAGGGAACAGATGCACTTAATGTGTTTATTCAACACCTTCAACAGTTTCAACAAAACAACTTGACACAACTATTCTGTCTTGGGTTTTTTGGTACTCGGATTTCCCATCCAGAAGTTGGTTTAGTGTCTTCCATTTTTATGGGTTGGTTCTGCTGCCTGTCACTATCGGATCAACTGCCCATTTGTGCATGCATGACGCTATCTCTACTTGGACAAACTGCCCAAAATGTGTTGGCAGAGACATTCACAGTCAATCTGTGCTGCAGATGGGTTAATTGCATTAAAAATTTTAATCAGGTTAATCATGATAATGGATTAATCTGCATTAATGTGTTAATTTTGACAGCCCTAAACATAGCATAACATTCCATAACAATGTCTGTTAACATGATCAGTTTCCTGCTGATCCAAAAGAGGAGCCAGAACTGAAAGCATAATTTCTTTTTATTTCCACAACTACTTAAGGGGCTTTTCCACTAGCACCTAATCACCTCTACTCTACTTGGTTTCAGTTTTCCACCACAATTGAGTACCACTGCAATCAGTGAAATCTACTTTTGCTTTGTTACTTCTACTGCTCTGACTACAGTATCCTGAGCAATCCAAGTCAAAAATTACATTCAGTAACACTCCTCACATTAGTTTACGGAAAACTCATAATCATAAATAAGATGAACATAGCCTTTATAGTGTTCAGAATATGAACACCTTACAGAGGAGCAGTTGTAATATAAGGAGATAATGATCATGTCTCTATTATCACTGGATCGTAACTCACGTTAACTAAATTTGCTACAGGAATGTACCCAAGATTTGGCTGCAGCTGGTTTTGTGTTAATGTGTTTTCATGCTGTTCACTCATGCATCTCTGAAAACCTTCATTCATTCATGATGAACATAAGACTGTCATGATATTGAAATATGAGTTGAAGATTACTGGTCTTTTTACCATTACTGTCAGCAGTGTGGTTAACATTTAATAATAATTTAACTATAAAAATATATGAATCAAACTTAGAAAAAAAAATTCAACATATTATTAAACTCATAGCAGAAGAAGACTGAGACACACCAGAGTGATATCAAACTATGTTAATCATGTCTAAATATGACAAAATGTGTTATTTCTTTTCAGTCTTTCTTACCTGAATGAGACAAATATCACAACTGTGACAAATAATCACAATTACATCAAATAGTAATGATATGGCAGTGATGGAATAATTGTGCAGGCCAGGTTGTGAACTTATATTTTTCATTTTTGCAACTAAATTGCCAAGAAAAACACACAAGACACTGGAGCCTATCAGATAGTACCAGCATTAAAAGCAGCATTTACATCAACATACCAACAGTACACAAACAGGTAAAGGTATGATCCAGAATAGTCACATACTGCACTTAGTAAAATAGAGGTAAGCACAGAGGTTTATGCTGCTCTTTGATTATTTTTTTCTGCATTGTTTCTAGATAAAAATTTGTCACTTTGACACAGACTGCTGAGTTTTAGTTTGCAAAAAAAGGCATCAGCCCTCACATACAAATGATATTGTTACAGCAAACTTATAGCCTACATCTCCTGTTGAAATACACAGGAAACACACTTACAAAATCTTCCCTATTCTATTCCTATAACATCCAAATAACAAATAAAATATACAATATTTATGCTCATATTTGCTCCCAAAAGATAGCAAGGAGTGAGGAGGATTGGGTCTAAACATAGAAAAATTATGCATTTTGGGAAAATATGGGCTATGTGAGAATTTTTGCTTATGTATGTAGGTGCTTTTGGATCAATAAAACAAGGTAGAATAGGTAGGATCGATACAATTTAGCTCACCAGGCACCATTAACATGCTGCGGGTCTTTTGCATAACAGACATCCTGCAGTGCACTCTGGGCTCAGACACCAAGCCGGGTCGAAAATGAACCCAATTATCTTCAAAGGAACCAAAGCGATCTGATAACGAATTAATAAAATGATAAGATCCCCTATAGTGGATATATGAGTATATTATTGGGGGTACATAAGACAACCACTTGTGCTATTATCATAAGAAGCAAGAAAAACAGCTGGGTATTGCACAGCAATCTAAATCTGCATCAGGAAAAATGAATTACTGCCACCAGAGGTAAAAAGCAACACATGCTCTAATGCCACACAAAAAAATACAAAACCTCTGAAATTACATGATCAAATATTTTTCATTTACTTGGAAAAAGATAATGAATTAACTAGAAATCATTTGTTCAATATTTGGAATTGACTTGTCTTTTCTAATCTGCTAAAATATGAGAAAAGTGTAAGAAAGAGGTAGAATACATGATGAAAGCCTTCACTTAAAAATAAAAGTAGAAATGCTGGTAAGAAACAGTCCGTAGTTCAAAATGATATTTTGAGGAATAGAAGCACATGAACAAAAATGTATGTCAATGCATCAAAAGTAAAATAGCTTATTTCTTTTAGAGAATATAAGCTGTATTAGTTTGTATTTATCATTAATGAACATATGCAACATTTAAGGTTGTAGCTCCTCAATGTTTAGCAAAATTTACATCTATTGCATATCATACATTGTCGTGATGCACCATATCTTTTGTATTCAAGAATAAAAGCAATATTTGTACCATCATATTAACCTACATTCTGCTGCACCTACATAGGTCTGGATTAATATTTAGACGAATCTACACATAACTTCGTTATCTTGACCCGTCTCTTATAGGCAAAACAGATTAAACGCAGTATGCAAATGGTTAAAAAAAAAAAAAAAAAAAAAAAAAAAAAAAAAAAACTGTACTCCAAAAAGAAACTATTAAAAATCAGCTTTACACTCTAGCGTGGTAGATGTTTTTAGAAACATAAAATATGGAAATAACTAAACACATTAGTTAAAAGTCTGAAATCTTGCAACTTTCTGCTTTTAACTTGCAGAAGTTCTCAGAAATTAAAAAGAAAAAAAACTTACAGATAGTTGCAACTGAATAAACTACAGTTAAAGGCGCGTGCTCTTTATTTGCTTTACATTTCAGATTACCTACACGTTTTATTACTGCGGAGTTTAATGTTGCGTTTAATTGCATTTGAAACTTTGAGTTGTTTCCTTAGTGAAGCTGGAGAAAGTCTCTTTTTGGGTGATAACAGACTGTTAGAGCCCTAAACGAAAATATGTCAGTGTAAAGTCATTTTTGTGATAGGTTATTATAGGGATAATGTGTGGAACTGATCCACACGGTGCCTGGTGTAAACTCCACGGACACTCTAAAGTCCCGTTCACGGTCTTCTACCGGACACTCCAGCTCATGTCTCCCATACAAGCGTAAAAGAGGTGTTTGCGAATGTACTTCACCTGGTTGTAGGCTGTCTCTCCACCTCCTGCTGCTCCCGCTCCTCCTCCTCCTGCTCCGGTACCGAGCTCCGGCAGCTTCCTCCGGCTCAGCACCAGCAGGTAAACCAGCGCTCCCAGCCACACCAGCACCGCCACGGCCACCGCCAGCCTCCGACAGAGACGCTTCATTTTCCGGTCAGGAGGAGCCGGCGGCGCCCGCAGCCCAGCTTCTGTCAGAACCGCATTTTACACAGAGCGACAAAACAAAAACAAAAGAAGAAGCAGCGCGGAGGAGAAAGCGAGCGGCCGCTGAAGCTCCGTTAACTGTTAACTCACGCGCACAAGTCCGTACGGTCGCGCTAACGCGTAAACGGTGACTGCACGGAGCGCGAGGCGAGCTCTCTCAACTCACAGAAGCTCCAGCGCTTCTCTGACACGCCTGACAGCCGTGGGCGCGTGCGCGGCGGAGTGTGCGTGTGAATCTGTTTGAGGGAGTCCTGGACCCGCGTGGAGGGTTGAATGGGAGAGCGTGGAGCTCCACCTGCCGACACGCACCGCATGGGAGAATGAAACCATAGGCGTGAGGGGAAGGAAGAACAGGGGAAGTGTTCACACCGATTTTTATTTATTTATTTCCATTTTTATTTTATTTTTTTAATCAGTGAAACTTATTCTAAATTAAATATAAATATAAATAAACCTTCGACCAATTGGTCCCAGGATAAATTTGTTAAATGTGAAAACGACACTGACGACATTAACAATCATGGGTGTTAAAATAATTTTAGCTTAGGGGCTACATTCAGCCCAATTTGATATCAAGTTTATCAGCTCATTAAAATAGCCTATTATCATAAAAACTTATAAATAATTGCAACTTTTCTCTTGTAAAAAAAAAAAAAAAGTGTAAAAAAGGGGAAAAAATGCATGACAATGTTAAATTTACAAACTATCCTTTCACAAAAAATGGGAATAACCTGAATAAATGTGAACAATATGAAATGCCTTCAGAAAAATAAGTACCAACCACCAAACCAAGTATTAATTATTTTCCATGTGACACATGTTGGGGGCAGGGGGGTCTTAAATAACTTTGAATCATTGACCCTATCAATACATGGAAATAATTCAGGTAAAACACAGCTCCTTGTATTTTCATGGTCATTTGATATGACCTTATGACCTATTTGGAGATTCAGAAGCTCCGTAGTGAACATACAAACGCCATCATCTTTTGCAACGTTGTGCAATTCATATAATTTTACAAATGGAAGTGGTTGAAGACACTTGTTTTGATGTTTGATGTTGTGGATGTTTGGGTTTTTATGGGTTTAACATTTCTTTTGCATAGACGTAGTTACAAACAAACTTCCATACACTACAAATAAATAAAGTCCAACAACTAATTGTAGACAAACACATATCCCAAAAGTATTATTTTTATGATGTTTTTTTTTTTTTTTTTTTAAACTTAAATTCCCCCAAAGAAATAAGTTTTGACAGTTTCAGGTCCTTCTGTAAATCAGTCCATGAGGAACAGGCAGTGAATCGAAAAACTGTTTTAACCAAACTCTGTTCTGACTGAGCCACCGTTTGTAGGATGGTGTGAGAGCACAGACCATAGTGCTTCTGGGTTTTACAGATGACTGAACAAAGATAAGATGTAGGCAGCCCAAGGACAGATTTATGAATAAATATTAACCAATATAAGTGTCTGCATGGTACAGTGGTGAATGTAAATCACAGTGGTAAACAGTATCCAACTTCTTTAGGGGCTATTTAGATGGATTTACAACAGGACGATCGCCACAGTCCAACAAAGTTAAGAAAGTTTCACATATTAGGAACTGGGCCAATGTGGGGCTTAAAAGACAAATTGTAATCAACAGGACCCAAATACTTGAATACTTAAATTCTAATTTCTTATGTATAATTAAATTAATACAGGGTTTAATAAAAAAAAAAAAGTCAAACTTCTAAAAAGTATGTTCATGTGTATTTAATACTAATGTATATCCACTTAGATTTTGTGCATCAGTGGAATAAAATACACTTTATGAAATAATTTAGTATTTATATTTATTTATTTTACCACACACAGCTCTTTTAGTGGATGTCTTGTGTACTTTTATATATGATGTGAATGTATGGTTACGGAAAGAGAAACAGAAAAAGAGAGTCGCTGGTTAAAAGTTGATTTTATTTACATTTTTTTACTCAAGGAAAATATGAGTGTCAGGTCAAACCCCATATCACTTTAAATTTAAAAATACATAACTGAATTTCACATACTTGTCTGAATGTTACCCTCAGGCAACACTGTACTGTAGAGGGAATATTTAAAAAAAAAAAAAAGAATATTAAAATATTAAAATAATATACGAATTTCTGCTAACTTTACCCTATGTACATTACATTTCAGAGCAGTTTGGTGCAGAGATACAATGGAGCTGAACCATGTGTTGAAGGCAGAATTAAATGGATTCACAACAGGCACCAGAGAATCATGAAAACACTGCTGCCGGTTTCCTCAGGGTCCTGCAAATCTTTACAAGTATTGTGGATTTTTTCTGGATGAATGGTGTGAACATATTAGGTCACAGAGGGGCTGCCTTAAGGCATCACTGTACTATAGAAGGGTAAGTGGAAGAGGTTAAAGAGGTCATTATGCTGTAAAATGTTGTACTATTCTGATGCTTTTGGATTAATTTTACTGTGTATTATAATGTGTATATTGCCTTTTAATAGCGTAGATACTAATAGTAGATTTCAGCTTTTGGTTAAATCTACAGTGATGTATCATTTTTGTGATGTTGCTTTAGCTACTGTGAAAGACACACATCTGTGAAGGGTCAAGAAATCAAAAAGAGACATATTCTGTAGTTTACATGTATGAATATATTTTTGGTTCTTTAAAATCTTGTTGACCTTTTTAGATAATGTGACCAAGACTTTTTTTTTTTTTTTTTTTTGGGGGGGGGGGTTATCTTATTATCATTCCTTTATTTAAGAGAACAGATGACGGAATGACCATGATCTGTTTGAAATGAAGTGGTCAGACGTAAAAATAAAATAGTGGATAACAGGCAGCAGTGTTTGGGTTTTTGAGTGTGGAAAGCAAGGTCGGCAAGATTACAAACAGTCATAAGAATTGGTCGAGATAAAATGTGTTTTCAGTTTTGTTAGGATGTTTTGTTTTGTTTTGTAGCAAATTTATTTATTTAAAGAACCATTAATCGCAATCACGCATAGTATATAGTGTTACCTAAGAGGAAAGGAATAAGAAAGTGCATCTGTAAAGTATCTAAAGCTGTCAAAAAATGGACAAAAAGTAAAAGCAAAAGTATGTTGCGACACTGTAAAAGGTGCCATATTATCTCTCATTTTTAACATTTCTCTATCCTAAACAACCAGATGCTGATTAAACGTGTTTTTCTATCTTCTACAAAAGACCAAAAATAAAAACTTGGAGCTGAACAGCCCATAGCAGAGCAGAACTGTCACATTATAACCAGTGTGTTTATATGGTCATAAACCAAATGTAGTGACAGTTTTCCCACTTGATTCCACTTGGGTTGTCAGGGTCGCGGTCACTGACAGAGGAACTGCTCCGACTATTTTCTGCTTTTAAACTATAAATCTTACAGACTACTTTTCAACTCTGTCACATAGAATGAGGCGTAAACTGTCTGATAATGATCTTATTTTCTTTGAAGTGACTTCACACAAGTAGCATTTGACAACCTTCCTTATATCCTTTAACTGACCTACATAACATTTCAGCTCCACTTTTGAGTAATAAACGTGCAAAAAAAACAAAAAAAGAAGAAGAATAGCAGCCTATGATTTAAATAATCAAATGCATATATTCTTATTTTTAATTATATTACTATATAATTTCAGCTTTCAATGTATCGAGAATTAATTCAGTATAATTTTTCAGTTGAGTATTATTTCTTTACCTTAAAAGGTTCTCAGTCAATCTCAATAAACATAATAATGAATATCAAAATGGGGTTCTTTGTTGTATTCAGGTAAATATATTTAGCTATAAATATTGTGGGGGAAAAAGAGGAAAAAGGGGAGAAGAGACTGAGAAGGGGAAGTTCATGAACACCAAGAAGGAAAGGATATAAAGGGAGTAAAAGTGTTGAAAGTTAGAGGGAATGGACTGGATTAAAGCAGCGTTTTTAACCCATGTGGGGTCACCTGGAATTCACATGGACATTTTTTAGTAACTGATAAAAAAAGAGAGAGAGAGAGAGAAAAAAAAAGCTTACAATAAAAAATATATGGTGAGTTGAGAGACACACTTCCAATTAAGGCTGTCGAAAGATTAATTTCCTGGATCGCAACTATTCTCAGAAATGTCATAGTTAATCGCGATTAATCTTGATTTACTTTGCATGTGTAAAATTGATATTTTGCAGTAAGAC
>JAPSES010000098.1:606127-619553 GCA_029822895.1 Maxillicosta whitleyi | reverse complement strand
CAGACGGGGGGGGGCGCACTTGGTGGAGGTCTGTGCTCTCTGAGTGCTTTTTTAGTTTATAAATGTGTTTGAATCCATCATAAATGTGTGTTTTTGAAGTGTTCCATCCACCTGACAGATGAGGCATATCATGATCAGTTTATAAAGTCCAGTTTTACTTTGACAAAACATTTATCACTGGACTATGGATGTCTCAGATGTACAGAGGGGAGGGGCTGATCATCTGCCTCGTGCACTGCTACACATTTCCTTCACATAGACTTAAGGACGTCCTCTGTTGTTGGTCCACTCCTGCGATGGTCATGTGATGTTATGATGTTGCTAATTATCAAACAGACAAACAAACAAAACAAAACCAGGCGAAAACATAAACTCCTTGGCGGAGGTAATAAAACTTGAGATGAACAGATCTATTGTGTATACATGAAACAAGTCATTTTGATTTAAACCAGATTCCAGAAACTGTTGCATTCATCTTTATCTGCATTTTATTTTTTCCATACTTAAGCTATATTTTGTCAGAGACTGTACTTTTACTTGTAATGGAGAACTTTCAGTGTATTAGTTTATCTGCTTAAGCAAAGGATCTAATGTCTTCCAACACTTGTTATTGTTGACAAATGTGTGGTAAAAACAAAAGAAAAAAAATTAGTCATGAGTCAAACATAATGGAGGAATAAGTATCTAAAACACTTCTCACTGTATTATGCAATGTTCTAACAACAAAATGATATTGTGTACTCTAAACAAATAACTCCAAGTTTGTTCAATAGTGTATAATAGAGAAACACACTGGTGGATATTACAGCATCCTTCTCTTGATTTATTTATAGAAATAAGACCCTGACCCAAACATTTGCTGATGCAGGCAAAAGAACCACACAGATGAACACACACCACATCCTCTAATCCAGTTTATTTTCCTCAGCAGAAAATGGAACACGATAAAATTAAAGGAGAAAATAGGACAGAATTATGTTCTTGTTTTTTTTTTATACATTTAACTAAATATGCCACTCTATGCTAGGGTGTAAGTAACTCAAACTGATATAAGGTTAAATAATTTTTTTCTTTAAAAGGTACAGAAAGATATTCCATTTCTTCCATTTCTCATTAGCACTCAAAAAGGAACAAGTTTTTCCAAAATATCAAAATAAGAACCAGCCATGACAGTTCTCCAGGCTCCCTTTATCCTTCGCTGTGTTCTCATCGGAGAAGACGGGAGGGCAGGGGGGACGTGAGGGACCGAAGAAACGATAACATGTGCATGAAGATTAGCATAGTTCAGTGGTGTCTGCTTATAAAGGGAGCTCCACCTGAATCAACGTTTCTTGCCTGCTCTACATTTGAGATCTCCAAAAACAGTGACGAACATCAAACTGTACTTCTTGCAGTGCTGTAAAGTACTTCTATGGAGTCCCGTACCTTAATTAAACAAATCAAAAAGGAAAAACAAAAAAAGGCATACGCTAAATGCCTGGACGTTGAATAAAATGAAACAAAAATCTGGAGGAAATGTCAGCTCCTGCAGCGTCACAAAAAATGGTTAATTTCGGTGGAAACCCCTTTTTAAGGATAAGAAGAACAAATAGGTGTGGAACTGAACAATATGCACAGCACAAAGTCCAAGCAGTTAGACTGAGTAGGCTGAGAAAGAGTCAAAAACAATAACAGAATGGAAAATGTAACGAGGAAAGGAAAAAAAACCACTCAATTTAAGAATTCACAAGTTATTTCTGCAGCCAAAACCAGCTCGGGCATCGACGAAACTAAAGTTTGAATCTGTGACGTCACCAGATGTGCAACTTTGGGGTCGTATTTGTGACAGTATTCACTGTCCTTTAACAAAACGCAAACGGATCGTGCAAAAAATCCTACCTTCACTGTTGTCCAAGCACCTGGCTGCAGAGAACCAATCATGTTTGGTTTTAATATTTCACCAAACTAAAAGTGTAAACCAGGTTTTGGTTAATTTTCCAGCCTATATTGATGCGACACCACAGATTTAAACCTCCTTGAAACTTGTACAAATGATGCCCTGGTTGGTGATTAAAAGTAAAAAGAGAAAAAAATAAAGTTTTGTATATTAACTATGGAGGTCGAGAACAGCCGCTCTTGTGATTATTTTCTTAATGCTGCTTTTCATTCATTATTTCAATACAACAGCTCGTTTTCTTGTGAGCTTTGTTGTACTATGACAGAAGATAACCATCCATTAGTAAGAGAAAACAAAGATCTTGTTTCCCCTCATTACTTACTTATTAAAGCGTTCAACGTTTTCTCATCTCACCAGGTAATTGGCCTTTTGTTTTCATGAAATAATGAAATAATTGTCATCTTGAAGACAGTGCTAGAAAAAAAAAAAATCACAAGCACAGCAGTTCTCTATCATTAAAGAAAAAAAAAAAAAAAAAAGAGATCCCCAGTCTGTAAATGACCCCAAATCCTACCTGCAAATAAAACACAAAAATAAATTATAAAACCATTTCAATGGTTATTGTCAAATGGCAAGATTAGCACTCTTTACCGACCACTGTTGAGATACACTCAGGTAATTTTCTTCCATGTCGTTTTGGCGAAGATGTCTTCATCTGGATACAAAAAATTAAGCCGTATTCTCCTTAATGCATCAAGAACAGTACCACTCATTGCAAGAAAAAAAAAGGGCAAGAGGGGGAAAAGGATCTGCTACACAGACTTTTTATCTGAGTGACTCTTGTCCATTAGTGTGGTTTTCATTTTTAGTTGTTTTTTTTTTTTTTTATATTTATTTGTATTTTTCTTTTTGTCAACAGAACAGTCCATGTGAGCAGAGGCAGGGATTGGCTGTAATTGTCCACCACAACACTGTGGTTGAGCAGTAAAAACGGAGCTAACCACCATATGACGGCCACACAGGGAAAAAAAAAGGAAGAAGAAAAAAAACAAAACAAAACAAAAAAAAAAAGTGTGACAGCATCCTTGGACTGCCTCACATGACCCAATGACACCTCAAACCTGCACAAATACACCGCTGCTAGTACCATGCACAAGCAAAACGTGGAGTGATGCTGCACATGAACCTAGTGGAAGAAGAAAAAAAAGAAAAGAAGAAGAGGAAGGCGGGGTTACAGGTTTGATACTCCAACCCCTTGATGACGACCTGAGGCGTGGTCGTGGGACAGAGCTGAACACCACACCCGCGACCAAGAAATGGGGGGGGGGGACAAAACAAACAACCTGCTGTCTAATGAGTCCGCACAGGTCAGTTCAGCCGAAAGCTACAACAGTTCAACATCTTCTCCTGTACTGGGAAAAAAAAGGAGCATGAGCAAAGAGGAGGAGACCGTGGTGAGACGCGCCGGAGCTGTGCGTGATGTACGACGGACCGGCTCCCCCTCTGTGGCGTCCTTCCTCCGAAAACACGGGGTGGGGTTTGGGGTTAAGGCTGCGTGTGTGAACATGCGATACTGAACGTGGCTCCGCAGATCAGCCACCGGTCGGCCCCTCCCCCTTCGCCGCCTTGAGTCGTGTCCGGGCGTTAACGGGGCGGCGTCGAGCTCAGATCCAGAATCATCGGGTCAGATGCAGGGTGTTACAACGATGCTCCCTCCCCTCCTCTTCTTCCCTCCCTCCCCCCTCCCTCCCTCTCCCACCCATCATCCCAATTGTCATTCCTCCCCCCCCTCCTCCTCTTCCTCCTTTTACTCCTCCTCATCTCTAACTGGATGGCTGGTCACAGCGTGGCCAATCAGGAGCACTCCTCCCCGATGCGTTGGCATGAGCGGCCCACCTTGCGGTCCAGCTTCACCATCTTGAGGACAGCCTCCTCGCGCCCGCGGCCCAGATGGTCAAACAGACAGTCGTGCTGCTCAGGGAGACGGTGAAGCATGCAGAAAACGTAGCCTGAGAGGGAGACGGAGACAACGTGAGCAACGAGAAATGATGGATTACTACCTCTGACAACGGAAAAAAATACAACATGACCCAAAACACACTCCATACTGAACTACCTCTTGGAAATATCCTATAATTATTAAAGTATTTTGTAACATCATTTACATTACAGCTGCAACTAACAACTAAATCAATTTGAAATGTGTGGCATCATTTTAGGTTTCCCCAATTCTGATATAATGCAAAAAAAAAAAAAAAGTGCAATGTATAAACAGTACCACATAAATAGAATAGAAATATTGAGTCAAACAGTGGAACAGCCAATGAGATGAACCCAACTGAGAGGCATCAGCAGCTGGATGATGTATATGCCTATAAACTGCACAACTAAAACTAGAGATGTGATGGCCGTGGGAGAACATGAACAAGTAGCAGATTTTGTTTTGTTTTCAAGTCACTACTCCTATGTCTGTTGTATGCATTCTTACAAATTAAATATTCCAGATTGTTATAATTCATATGTGCATGCAGTCAACTGTGTAGCATCATGATTAAAGTATGCAGCTGTTCACTAACATGGATAAATTATGGCATGTTTATGTGGAACCGGCTCAACTCGACTCGTGTACCACATACTATTCCTGAAGATCATTTGATGATGCGATGTGTAACTTATTTGATGTCTGCTTAGAGAGTTGCTGATAAACCCGCTCGTTGCGTGTTAGCCCGTCAAGCTCACACTGAATTTTTTTTGTCAGCCATCAAGTACAGAAATGTCTGACCGTCCTAAACTGACCATGGTGTAGCTTTATGGACTGTCATCGTATAGATTAACCTACAGGTATATTTACTGTAAACTTGCAAATTTGGAGTTTTAATATGCCAGGTCACACATTGATGATGCAACAATACAGAGACCACTCTCTGATCAGTGGTCTGCAGTGTTTAGATGTCACGTTTTAGTATCGCTTCACCTGTTTTGGAACCTTGGCAGAAAGATACAAAAAAATCCAACCTAGTACCAGGTACCAGATTCCAGGTTCTTCTACTTAATGGAAATGAAAAAAAAAAAAGCCACGTTGAGTCGAGCCGTTACCGTGTAGTGGAAACACTGCATTAATGTAAATGTGGGTGAAGCAGTGAACAAAATGCATTTAGCTTTGGGAGAATCCACATAGCTAAAAAATATATAGAAAATGTTTCATATCCATCAGATATTTAAACAATGTCCCTCTAATAATACACGAGCATCCTTAGGAAACCTATGTTCTTGCATGTCCACAGGCATTAGGATTTGTTGTGTATTGAGTGTATAGGACAGTGTTTTATTTCACACTTCAACTGCACCCATAATCTGATCCAAACACTGACATATTATTTATATGTTTAGTGTTTATTTGACTAGATACAAGTATGTAGTATAGATTATTTCTAGAAGAATTTATAGAATAATTTGCACTGCCAGTTCCTGTCTGGGTCTTTAAAGTTAATAAAAAAAAACACAATAAAAAACTGCACAAAATAGTACATTCACAGTACAAACTAAAGTACATTTAAGATGATTAAGTCATATCTGTCACTGTCAAGACACTGAAGAAGTGAAAAACATTTACATGTATTATGTGGTCAAGTGCACTCCTGTGTTTCTAATGGGTTAGCAGTATTTAAGTGTGTGTGTGTAGTTTTTTGACACAGCAGTAGCTGACTTTGTTGCCTGACACACTTTCAGCCACAGCAGGAGGGCAGAGTCAGTGGAAGTAGATGCAGATGGGAGTGTGTTTGGTCAACAAAGCGACACCGATGCGCTGGTACTGACCGCAGCGGCATGAGCCCAGCTCCTGCTGCACCAGCTCTAGTTTGGTTTGGCAGCGATAGCAGCGCCGACGGTTTTTCTGCTTGGGCGTCACGCGGACCTCCTCGCTACTTCCCTCCTTCTCGTCTGTCCGTGGCCTCTTCTCTGGCGTCGCCTCGCTCTCTGGGCCTGAGGCTGGAGAATAAAAAACAAGAAGTGCTGATGAGAGTTTGCACTTAAAGTGGGGCAGGCCACACACAGACTACGGGCTGCTCACTGTACCTGATTCCCGTGGACGTTTTGTGGGTGTGCAGAGTGTGCCTTGAGCTGTTTCTGTGCACGACGAGCCTGCAGAGGGAACACGACAGGGCATGAGATGGATACAATCCAGCTGAGATGTACAATCCATATCATAAATAAGTCATGTAATGACACTGATCTCAGTGAACAGGGATGATTCCATTTGGACAAAAATATATACAGAATTGCCAAATAAAAATGAACAGTATAGTTACATATGCCTTTGTAGATCCACTGTGATCTGTAATGCAGATGTAGAAATGTAGTTGAAGCATAATATTGTTAAAATTGCACTTATTTTTCTGAAGACGTTTCTGGTTGTTATATTGCTATATATTTGTTCAGGTTATTCGATTCTGAGAAACCAATATATCCAGTGTACTTCTATGTTGGGCTGTATTTGGCCCTTGAACTAAAAGGACATCCCTGCTCTGGACCTCCTTCATACATTGTTTAATCTTGAACTCCAACATCACAACAAAACAGTTAATCTGTAAACTCACCTATGTAAGTGAAAGCAACTGTTTGATACGACGGAGCATTAGGGCCATTCATGAAGGAGAAGGTATTTGTTGATATGACGAGAGTAAAGTCAACATGTCGACATTAAACTCAAAATTCCGAGAATAAAGTTGATGTCCCATAAAGATTAAAGTCGACATCAAATTTAAATTTTATTCTCGGAATTTCGAAGTTTAATGTTGACATGTGGTGTTTAACGTCGACCCATAAAGATTAAAGTCGACATCCAATTTCAACTTTATTCTCGGAATTTCGACTTTAAATGTCGACATGTTGACTTTAATCTCGTCATATCAAAAAACATCTTCTCCTTCATGAATGGCCCTAATGCTCCATCGTAGTTTGACATTAGTCCTGAGTAACTGAACAAAAATACATTCTCAAACTGTATCCTCATCTTCCACTTAAAAAAAAAAAAAAAAAACTTTACATACCAATCGATCAAAGATTTAACTCCTATACACACCTGATCCTAACTTTAAGACCTGTTGAAAAATTGCATGAATTTACATTTTGCACTGTTGGATCTTAAGAAGGTTTCAAATAGAGTTTCAAAATCCAAAAAGAAGAAATTGGAGTGAGACAAAAAAAAAAAAAAAACGAGTAAGCAATTTATTGAAATGATAAACCAAAATAGGATGTTCATCAGCAGCCTCAGCCTTTAAAGGCCAAAATCTGCACAAAAGTGTGGATTCAATGTCATTTTCTGTCAGATATTCACATGTCATGATGACTTCTTGCATTTTGAAACCCTATTTGGAACTTTAAGATTCAAACAGCGCAAAAAAAAAAATTCATGCAATTTTTCAACTGATCTTAAAATTTTCATCAGGTGCGTATATTTTGCTTTAAAAATCTACCAAGTTGTTTGGCTTAAAGCTTTACTGGCTCTCTTTTGAATTAGTATTTGTTTTATTCCCGTACATTTCTACGCAGTAACTTGAGGATTCATTGTAGACATTATATTGTTCCTGTACACTCTCATATTCATCTTTAAACTTATATGTAATGTTGCAATAGTTTTGGCCAGTTTGCCTCTGAGAAGGAGCTTTCCGTCACAGTTCTTCATCGCTCAGAGACATTTCATTTCTGACTCAAAACTATAAAAGCATCAAATGTTTAGTGATGGATGAAAGAAATAATGCTTATGTAGTCTGGATCTCAGCATTTGTCAGGTGAACTGCAGCGCAAAGAAGTCCTGAAATGTGCTTAACATTAAATTATGCTTCCTCATAGCTGAAAGGTTCATCGCTCTGCCAGTCGATGCAGTCAGAACCTTATTGGATATATTTGTCGCACCCGATCCATCTCTGTACTTCCCTGCTGGGTTTTCCAGACAAAATAGAATAGGCTGTCCCTTCTTTACGAGCAGAAGGGGGCAGAGGTGGTTGTGGTTTTGTCAGTTTTGTGTTTGATTTTTTTTTTTTGGACATTTCTTATAGGAACATACGTTTTTTGTGGCTTTGACTGGATATCGTAATAAAGTAAAGTAATGTGAAATCTGCTGTCTTACCTTCCCTCGTGCTGGAAAATGTGGGCGAGGGCTCTTCGGTTGACGGCTGCTCAGAGCTAGTGGGTGGCGAAGACGATAGGGATTGGCTACTGCTACTGCTTGTCTCACTACTGAAAACAGGTGATTGGCTACTTCCAGTACTTTGGATAGGCTTGGAGGTGCAGTCCTCCCCCGGCTGCTTCTTCTGGATGTCTGTGGTCAAGGACAGTAAGAGGTGTAAAAATAGGACAGGGGAATAGATAGATCCAGACAGAGAGGGAGGAGGAGAATGCAGGGACAACACAGAAACTGAGGCAAAACGCTCCAGTCTGGATTTATGGTTTTGCTTATGAAACGCACATGGAAACATGGCTGCACACCACAAACCTCCTGTCACTACGCCTGTAATAACCAGTGTGGAGACGCGGTTGTAAGAGTTTACAAAACAAGGAATCGGGAGCAACCGTTCCACATTCATGTCAAATAAATTCATTTTATTAGACCGTGTGACGCTTCAACGGAGTCTGATCAGATTTAGACGCTGTGTGATGGTATGAAGGTTGTGTGGCTGTAATCTGTAGAATCTGTTCATTTCATCCCTGAAAATGCTTTTGAAGAGTGATTCACAGAATAATTTGCCGCTTTAAATATTCGATAAATGTGAAAATTGTTGTTTCTTTACTTGTGTTCTATTCTGAGCATGTTCAGGTTTTTTTTTTTTTGCAAAGGATTATTTCAATATGGTGGTTTAGAAAATGAAGGATTTCCCCTCATTATAAATTAGATAGTATCAATGACCTCTTACTTCAGGTCATAGAAACAACAACAAAAAAATTATGAAAAGTTATATTAATTTCAACTGGGTAGCTTAGTGGTTTACATCACTGACTTTAGTGCGGAAGGTTGCCAGTTCAAATCCCAGGTGGGCCCTTGGGCAAGGCCCTTTACGCTATACATGCCTATACCTTCTAAGTCGCTTTGGATAAAACCGTTGGCCAAATGTAATGTAATTTCATTGAACATTATAACGCTTTCATTTTTATTTCTCAATTTTGACCCTCGGAGCAAAAACTGAACAATTAGGAAATATCAGTCTGAGCCTCATCAAATGCTTATTTTCTTTCAATGGATTGGGTTAAACTTAGATTGCAACATGTATTATTTCAAGAGCTGATTCCAGAGTAAGATTAATAAAAATAAATCATTTGTCAATCATAAATCAAAAATCCTTAATTGAAATAAGACTACCTCCAGTAGATTTCAACAAATGTATTTAATGCAACATTTCTACAGAGGATATTTTGTCCTCCATTAAAATACATATAATGCCACTGCCCTGTTTAACTGACTTCAGATCTGAAAATGCACACATTTCAAATATGCCAACTTTAATCTAGTTGCTCTATATTATAAGTGCCAATGTGGTTTTCTTTAATATTTGATGATAATGTTGCACTACTCGATCATTTATGCATTTGTGTTTTTTTCATAAACAAAAACAGTTTATTTATATTATTCTCATTTCAGAAACATTTACATGAATATATGTCACAAAATAATCCATGGGGTTTCTGGGATGTCCAGGATCAATTTTAAACCAGTACAGTGATAAAAATAAGTGATTGAAATTAGTTCTGAGGAACACTTCTAAAATTCTGGACTACAACATTTGGAATGAAGCTTTAACATTTTGCTATATCCCCATTTCACATGAGAATCTATGACATGAACTTGATAAAGTTTGTAAATCTGGATGAGCTGACATGTAATGAAAATGTCACTTTTACTTGTTGTGCGATTCCTCTAAGTTTCACATTATAAAACTTGAAGGTCTAAAGATTCAGTTTAGAGGTTTTCCTGCTCTGCATCACCGTATGACAGAAAGTCAACTGTACCCACTCAGAAGGACATGATCACCTCTGATGACTGAGCTGCACTTGAGGCCTCTCAGTATAATAATCTCAGACATTATTGATCGATGAAGATATTGTCTTTACTCTCTCTCCTCCAGGGAGGTTGAGAGAGGTCAGTCCAGATTTTAGTTTCTCCTCCACATGTGGGCTAACCCACTTCTGCTCAGCCTCCATACTCATGTGGATTGAATCTATTCTAAGCGTTTGCTGCTGTCTGTGATGCTAGACTCAAAGCTGGGCCCTTAGGTCTTCGCTGTCTGCCATACTCACCGGTTGCCATGGCTACCGACAGGGCTGTCGTGCACCCTCAAACCCATCTGCCCAAAGCAGACTGGGAAGTCACTCAGAAAACTTAATGCGTACTGTGACATTTTCAGACTTTAATTGGCCATTTTTGTTTGTCAGACACTTGATAAATTGCAGGAAAACAAAGTTTACTTAGAAGAATAATACCACTCTGTGCAAGTGCAGAGCTAATTTGCATAAACAACATGCTTATGCTGTATGAAAGCACACATTTACATCTAACAAAGTCATTTCCCTCTAGAAATTAATTAAACACTATTTTCCTCCAACTGCTGGACAACATTTAGAAGAGAGGCCCTCTTCTAGTCCTCTACATTTCCTAAAATGACCTCTTAGCATTGTTAGCATTCCTAACTAAAATCAGATGGCAGACCTAGCATGAAGCTGCTGCTAGCTGCGTCTCAAGTTGACAGAAAGAAGGCATCTGCCTGACAACAACTTCATAAAAAGAAGCACATAAGACGCAGTCTGTAAAATGCACTCAATAGAAAAGAGAAATTTAATAAAAAAGTATAAACTGATCTCTGTATGAGACAAAGGAGCACGTATTTGATGGTGTGCAACCATGTTCTGTTCAGTTTATAACTCAATCTAAATTAAAAGGTAGCAGAGAAACTGACTTTCACCGAGGAGAAGACGTACATAAGCACCTTTTCAAAGAGCAGCCACCTATGTAAAATCATCTCCTGACAAACTGACAACTGGGAAAAATCCTTCAAGCTGTGAGGATAGTGATTCACCAATGAAGAACTGAATTTAAACAGATTTCATAGCGTAGCATTTTTTCTACTTTTGTTTCATGCCACCATGCAAACGTTGCCCTTTCACATAAGAAATGGGACGGCAACTCATGATAATGATAAATAACAGCTTAGTTTTTTTTTTAAAAATTATATTCACATCAACTGTTGTCCGACAACTTATTTGAAGCATCTGTATCAACATACAATTTCACACTAAGTGCATCCATGATCATCAAAATTCATGTCAAATAAATGTTAGAAATTCCCATCAAAGCAAAGACAGACTTACCAGCAAAACATTTGGAGCAGAGGTTCATCGTCTTGCTGGACCTGGAAAAAACAGAATTCATGTCACTGATGTTTTATTTTTTTTTTTTAAAAAGGGTGCAATAAGATTAAAAAACTACCACGAAAATGTTGAAAATACCAAATTAAATGTAAACTCTTAAGCGTGTAGGAGCAGAAAGTATAAATCTATGTCGTATCGTGAAACCGGTCTACATTTGATACGGTACTTCGTCCATAGGAAGACACTTTTCCAGTATCTCAGATGTCAGTTACAGACACACCGTCTTTCATAATCTCTCCTAAGGTTTCCTCTGTATTTTTACTTTTTTTCCCTTTTATTTTGTCGCAACAAACTGTGCACAGGGCGACAGTGAAGAACAGAAGAGCATCGTGGCCTGTGATACCTCAGACTGATCGGACTGTCCAGAAACCTCTTCCACAGGGCCTTAAAGTGACATTTAGCGTTTCACAGAGTGCGTTTCTTTGTCACGTTTCCTTCATTTCACCTTTTCTACAGGTACGACACGTCTGCCTCACGCCTTCTGGACCTCTCTTTAATGTTCAGACCGTCACAATGCATGAGGCTGAGCATTTCTGTCAGCAGTGAGTGCCATCAATAGTGTAGAAAAGCTGGAAGTCCGTAGGGTTTTCAGATCATTGTTCCTATAGAAGCTATGTGACTAATGCTGTAAAACAGGACTACAGAGACTGTCCTCCCTCCACCAAGGAGGAGACGGCTTAGCGCACAAAGACAGACGCTGTAAATCATCTTTCAGTAATGCTAACATGACACTATTGTATACAATTTTAAGTCTGTTTTTATTGTTTGTCTACTGTATTAGTATTAGACGCAATCCAGGACAATGCTGCTACCCACAACCTCAAAATGTGTTTACACCGACCCCACTACTCCACTAACACTTGGAATAATAGTGCAATCGGAGTACAAATACCTCATGTAACCACCACAATAAGAATCCTGGTTGGAAGGAATTTTCAGCTGGGTTGGTGTAAACATTAGGAAAACAATAACAAATAAATACATATTGTGTTCTATTCTATCTGGTTGGAATTACGTATTCTTTGTGGACATACAGGCCCCAGTAGTAAAGCAAAACCAGCTCAGAGATGCTTTCTTCTGTTTTTTTTAAGACCTTAAAAGCTTTAAGGTTTGCCGGATGCCTCAATGGGATCCAAACCTCACGAGCAACGGGTTGTAAAAACAAGGGCTTCCAAAGATCAATGAAGCTCAAATGTACTGAGAGTACTGACACCACTGACCAAATGAGAAACTCAGTACAAGGCTAGATGTCGTGGTGGTTCCAGTACAGACAGGATTCAGTATTACTGTTTGTAGTTACACTTTGCATGTCATAAAAGTAATATGTTGATTAAATGCATAACGTCACATGTCTTAGTGGATCACTTTATTTAACCTGTAGGGCAACACAATTTACCGCAAAAATATTGTTATTGCAATAACTGAGTGTTGCAATAATCATATCGCAAAGACGTGCAATAACTTATTTTATTTTTTTGATCAACTTCCTGTTTTACACACCATGGGGTACCACAGGGTTTATCTCTATCACTCCAAAAATGCTAGTTCTAGAAAAAATAAATAAATACTGAATTAATGCTACTGTTGCAGGTTGAATGTAAGTTTACATGTTATTAATGCTGAAAAGATGTGAATATTTTCAGAACACAACTTTGGGCAAGGCCCGAACAATTATATTTAAAGATTTTATTTTTATATGCAGTATTTACTAAACCAGGCAGGCAATGTGATAGTTTTGTTAAACCTTACATGTGGTGGTACACATTATGAAACACATCCATGCCATTTACACATCGTTATATGTGAATAAAATGGTAAAATATCTGACCATGTTTGTATCTGAAGGACTACCCTATTTATAATACATAGAAATGCTAACTACCCTGTTTATAATACATAGAAATACTAACTACCCTGTTTATAATACATAGAAATACTAACTACCCTGTTTATAATACACAGAAATACTAACTGCCCTGTTTATAATACACAGAAATACTAACTACCCTGTTTATAATACATAGAAATACTAACTACCCTGTTTATAATACACAGAAATACTAACTACCCTGTTTATAATACATAGAAATACTAACTACCCTGTTTATAATACACAGAAATACTAACTACCCT
>JAPSES010000098.1:591913-606027 GCA_029822895.1 Maxillicosta whitleyi | reverse complement strand
AGAAATACTAAGTACCCTGTTTATAATACATTGTGGTGGTTTACAGCACATATTTTTTTACTTAAAATAAAATCTACATCTGATTAAGTGGATCAAACTGGTCCTTGGAGAAAAATATACTGATAAAATGCTTCTTATTGTGATGCCGAGTATGAATTTTTACAAAAAAGAAATGTCATTTACAATCTACTTTTCCCCTGCAGTCACCTTAAACCACCCATCCTCAGCTGTAGTAAAGACAGTCTAAATAAAAGCAATAAGTGTTCTGTCTGACCCGTTTGCCAGTTGTTTTTACTCATTCTCTGCCTTAAACTATTTTCAGTCAAAATTTTGTCCAAACTTCAGAGGAAAAAAATAACAGGCTTATGACTTTGATTTCTAAAATGATCTGAAGTTGAAAACTGCAAGTTATGGAATAATATGAATTTGATCAAAAAATCTCATGAGCTTTTAATATAATACAATCTATTTTTTTTCCTTTTTTTTTTTTTTTTTTTAAAAGGAGGAAGAGAAGCGACTTTGGCATCTTCATGGGTTGTGACCTGGCATATGGTTACTCCGTTTGTCGTCAGCTCTAACCATCTTGTCAGTTTCTTGATGCAAATAAAGATATTTAACTGTAAATACATTGACTCTCAGCAAATTGTTCAGGTGTATAAATATGACAGTTCCCCAGGAAGTGTTTTGCACAGTAAAAATGTGACAACGTACATCACAAATGTAATATTAAGTAAGTATAATCAGCTGGCTCCCAAACTGTGTGTGTACATGAGAGGGAGTGGAGAACCATGTGATCGCCTGTCTGCGTTTCCCCTCAAGCCAAGATAACACTCCACTCCTCAGGCAGGCTGCGTTTAGATACAGTGTGTAGTGAATATTCAGCTGCCTCTGACTGCTGGAGTGCTTTTGCAGTCTGTGCCTTTTGGCCACAGAACTGTCAGTGCATTAGTTCTCTGGTGGACATTTGCTGAGACAACAAGCACCAACTGTATGTGACATGGATAGGCCAGACTTATTTCACACCAGCGATTCCAGCCACTTAGTTCTGGCACGTGTTCCTTTATATTGTAAACATTAATCAAGTATAACTGCCTGAAACATTTTCATGACAGCTTGTTTTTGTCTCCACCGTCATCCTTCTATTGAGTTTGGATTCATGTACATTTTATGTATTAATAGAAATAAATGAGAACTCCTCCTCCATCACATGGCAGCCCATCATAGTTTCACTCTTAGCCATGGAACAATGAAAGCTTTGGGGCTAATGTGGGATGTGCTGCTAACACCGCAATGAACAGTGATGAAAATTAAATTAACTATGTGTTTTGTGTTTCAAACAACATACGTCACTGCTCATGTTATACATGTTTTTAAAGTGTCATAAAAAAAAAAAAAATGTGCAGAGGAGTCAAACTCTGAACCAGCAGCTTATGACCTAAAGAGGGTTAGAGCGGCACCAGAGAACTCAACCCAACTCAATGAGGTGAATGTAGTATTAATGTTAACATTAGAGTGTTCCATATTAATGAAATGGTACTATCGTTTGTTGTCTACTTGTTAAATAGGCAAAAGGCTAAAGACACAACAAATATCTAGTATTATCTCAGGTAACTTAAGGGTGAAAGGTCAAGGGAAGGTCAAAAAAAAAAAAAAAACCTTTAATTACAATAATCTACACCAAACTTATTATATTTTCAGGAAAATGTATTTTGATATGATAAAACAATTGGTGGAAAAATGATTTGAGGAGTTTTATGAGTGTGAATGTTTAGAAAGTGACAAAGTTTTCTGCCATCATTCTGGGTTCATTTTACAAACTCATAAATAAAATAAATTTATCCCAAATACATTGATATTTGACTATTATATTATTTAGGTTATATTCTAAACAGTGTTTAAAATTAATAATTGCATATATCTATACAAAATTCATTTCAATATTATGTTGATATTATTTTTATTTGTATGTTGTAAATACCATTTTTTTTTAAAAAGTACATGATATTGATAATTGAAATAAAACATTTTTAATTTGACATTTACTTTTGCTGCAGTTTTTCAAAACTCTTGCTATTTAGGTATGATAAAATATTTTTTCCTCTAATCGATTAAATTGTAAAATAGAGGTTCTAAGGTATACAATGAATACATTTTAGGATGAAAATGTCATAGGAACTTCACAATTCTTCCAAAAAATAGACTTTTTTTTGTGTCCATCCATGACACAGTTTTTGATCTTTTTTATTTAAAATATTTAAAACTAAATTTTGCCCTTTAGGTATGTTTAAGATGGCATTTAGACTTTTCCAAAAGTGTGTAATATTTGTCTTAAACGTGTCTGGTTCACAAGTTATGAATCAAAAAAGTGGGCTGTGGATCTGAGACGCCCTTGACCTCACCCTCAAATATGACCATCAGTATCAGCACCTAAGGTTATCCAGCAGGCAGGTGCTCTATACAAGTCTGTTTCAGTACAAAATACAGTGTACGTGTGTTTACATGTCAGAAACTGACCCGTGCTTATTTTGGTTCCAGTCAATTTGATCTTGTATTTAACACAAAGCTTCCAACTTTCACACGACACAATGATGTTCTCACACACTGGAAACACACAGTTTATATAGTTAATATGCTAGATAATGCAGTAAACAGATGACATTGATGAGGTAGAAGGAGCAGCAATAAAGAAGTAACAATGTTTATTATTAATATGACAACGGGGATTACACGTGTGGAATAGTGAAATCTATTACCAGAACATAATTGTACAATTTGCTTCACATTACGCAGAGTTTCAAACATGGTCAAACAACCACATGAACACACCCCCTGCCTCACCTTCCTCTTTAGTGGCTCCAAAAAAAAAAAAAAAAAAAAAACGTTCTTGTTTAGTCTCTTATAAAAGCCAGTGTTTGTTTTATGTGTGCTGGGGTTCGCAGATAAGGGATAATAACTCTACATAGATGACAGGAATACACCGAAAGGCTGAATATCACCTGCTATGAACCAGAAAAAAAAAAAAAAAAAGGAGGAAGAGGCATCCTTATGAGCTAGAAAGATGATGATCCCCATGGAGGCAACCTGCTCCCTATGTAGATACAAGCGGTTCATTCCAAGGTAACAGAAACAAAGACTTCATTTTCAAGTGATTATGCGGTGATGAAAAGATGATCGTGAAAATAATATTACATTTTGGCCATTAAACCCTCTTAAATCTCACACACTGCACCTTTAAAACTCAAATGAGTAAACAGTAAAGATAATTGGCAAAATGAGTAAAACACTTGACTCGTTGCCAAGTAAACTGGGACATCTCCGAAACCAGACCAGACTCCCTGCACAGTCGGATATTCACTCACAGACATTTGCAGCTCAACAGAATTCCAGCGCTTTGTGGTGGCACGACTTTACAACAACATCAAAACGCTTAGCATAAGGTTCTGTGTGTTAAAGTGAATTAACAGAACACTTCAAGTGCAAAGTGACTTGAAGGAATCCCTCGAAAAACAGACTTGCTAGCCTAGCCACAGTAAAAAAAAAAAAAAAAAAGACCCACGATGTAGAGAAGTTGAAGCCATGAGAGCATGAATTTAAGGAACTCCTTTAAGGAACCGTCCACCTTAATAAAGATAGTTTGTGCATAACAGGATGCATCACTTCTTGTGTAAATTAAAACTTAGTGACAAAGACTTTATTGTATTAACGTCTTCTGTCTTATTGCTCAATGCTCTACAACTAAAAAAAGGGACTGTTTAAATATTAAAATGGAAAACCATTCATCTAACTGAGTCCAATGTGTTTTTAAGGTGTGAATAACATGGCCGATTCATCAGATAACAGCGGGAAAAGTGAAAAACCAAACACAGATAAGAAAAAACTGAAAACAAACCATTAACCTTGAAAGCTGTAAGAGAAGCCGAAAGGGGCTGCAAGTAAAAATGTTTCCATTATTTATATTATACACACTTGTTTAATCATTTTAAGAGAAACCTGATGAAAGCTATGTTCAAGTTCTGTAATTCATGGGTTATTAATACTGATTATGGCTACAGCAGTGACATATTATATCCACATGGTTATAATTTTTTTTACTAATTACTACTAATTGTGTAAATGCTAAAACATTCAGCCATTTCAGCTCCAACATCAGTTTTTAACTTCACCATTTTTTTTTTTTTTTTGCTGTAAGTAGAGGTCAAGGGTGTCATGAATGGACAGCTGACTACTTTGATTCATAACCGCTGAACCACACAATTTTAAAATAGGTATTACACATAAATGGAAAACTCTAAATGCCATCTTAAACATCCCCAAAGGGCAAAAGCTTGGATTAAATATTTTTAAAGGAAAAAGATCAAAAATTATTGTCTCACAACTGGGTGAAAAATGTACATCAAAGTTAACAAAGTCTGCAAAAGTGAACTTCCTGTGACATTTTCATCCTAAATCGCTTTCAGTGTAGACTTTAAACCCTCTATTTTACAATTTCATTGGTTGGAGGGAAAAAACAATACTTTATCATACCTAAATAGCAGGAGTTTTGACAGATGGACAAAGCCAAAAACACCATGGATGGAGAACAAAAGTAAATATCAAATTGAATATATATATTTTTTAACTTTATTGCCAGTTAAGAATTTACAGGCAATCAAAAAACAAAACAAAACAAAAAACATCCACAACAAAATAATACAAAAAACATATAAACAAATAAGAACCAGGACAAATTGAATATTTTTTTATTTCAAATTATCAATATTGTATACTATTTTACAGTATTGACAGCCTACAAATAACATTAACGTTATTTTAAAATGAATTTTGCGGAGATATAAGTGTTTATTAATTTCAAACACTGTGCCTAGAATATGACAGAAATAATATAATAGTCAAATATCAATGTATTTGGGATAAATTTAGTCCAAATTCAAAAATACTTGCAAATACATGCAATCTTATTATGAACTGCAATTTTTCGAATCACGTTTGAAATGCAAAATAATAAAACCGAGCTATTCTTTGTGAATGTGTAAAGCTTATACAACGGCTGAAGCAGGCTACCTCAAGTTGAAATTTTAAAACGGATATATTAAATACATACTCCTCCAGCATGTCAGAACATACTCGGGTTACCCAACTCACCAGGTAAGTCAACCGACAGGCTTTGGTTCAACAAAGAAGAACTCCTCCATCTGTATTTCCATGGACACTAATCCTGCGCTAACAACTGGAATAACAGCTCAATAAAAATAAATAAATAAATAAATAAATAAAAAACAACCCTCATGTAAGTAAACACCTGTATCAAAGAAACTTGATCTTAAAGTCTCAATGGGTTTGAGGAGAGCAGTGTAAAGTTTTGATAATCTGCTCTGTAGGAAACATTTGCTTCAAATAATCATGTAGATAGTTCAATGATTCAACATTTGTTTTGAATTTGGTTGAAATGATCTGTGGATTGTTAAGAACCTCCACCCATCCATTAATGCAAGAAATGTCACTAAAACTGCAGTAATAGGATAATGTTGACACAGTAAAGAAACCCATGATTGCCCAATACTCATTTAGCCTAAATGAATTACAATATTTGAAGGAAGTTAAGTTACAAATCTACATAGATGGTTTTTGAGACAGATTGATTAATTGTTTTTGTAGGCAAGTTTTTTTTTTGTTTTTTTTAATATATATGTATTCAATTTTTAACAGTACAATACAATTTCCTTGGTTGAGAAGCAGGAAAAGAAACAAAAGAACACAAAAATAAACAAATGACAAGAACAGCCTGTGTTAGTGTCAGATTATTTTAAGGTCCATTAATAGATACATTGTCCTTGAATGTCAGCCATTTTTCCCAGTTTTCATAAACAAATTGTCTTTTGACTTCAGTTTATTTGTAAGATGTTCCATGACAAGTATGTCATCTATGATTGAAAGCCATTGTTTATAAGACGATCCATCAGTCTTAAGCCAGGGTTGATAAGTTTTACAAACTTCTAGCAGACCTTGGCTCCAACAATGGCCAATGGACCTTTAAATAAAAGCTCAAGAATCTATGAAAATTCAAGCCGTCTATATTTTTATGGTTTCAATAGGGCACTTTTTGATTACAATCAGACTGATGCACTGCGATCCCAATTTAAAAAAAAATAAATAATTGTGACCTCAGGATAGAAACATCATTAATAAATTATTTTTGTGGTTTGGACCAACTGTGCAGGCATTGCCTTTCTTCAGTCATCCCAGTTTATTCATTTAAGTATTTATGACTTTGACGTGATTAAAGGGGGATATGGGCCAAGTAATCAGCTCCTGGCTTTTCCAGTTCCATACTGCTGTTAATATTTCAGCATTTAAACATCCAATATTGTTCACAGTTTACTTCTTTTTTTATCCCACGGGTAAAATACTGAAAATGTATTCTCCTTCAGTGTGTCAAACATGCTCAGGTTACCAGTCACACCTGGTAATTCAACTGATCAGCACTAGTTCAACAAAAGGGGAGGAACTACTCATGTCACCTGGCGTAGACTTTGATTGGAAATGAGTTCTACATACTCCGAGCAAACATTGTGGACCAATGGAAAGCAAAGAATATGTGCCAAATCAAAAAGGTAACAACTTAATATGTAACGGACAGGCTGCACCTTAAACTAACATTAACCACAGAAAACAGTGTGTATCCGGTGTGACTTTAAAATCTAGATAAATGGCTGACTTTCAAGGACCTTCAACAATAACTAATGTCTCAAAATGCTAAATGTAACCTTACTTGACAGATTTTTTTAAGAAGCCTTGTGTTTTCAGTGAGGCAGAGGACAGCAAGTGGCCCCAGGCCGGACAAACATGGCTGTAAACACACAATGCAGCCATGTGTCACCTGACATTGACAGGTGGGCTACCGGTTCTAGTTTGCTTACTGGACAGCAGAAAATGAAGGCAACTGGAGGTTAGGGCTGGGGGAGGGGTATAGATAACCAAATAAGAAGTCATATGATAATGTTTACTAATGGTTATGGCAGATAACAGGAGGATCCTTATATTTATTAATTCATTTCACATGATAATAATAATAAATAATAGTAATAATAATAATAATTCCATCACATGAATCTTTAATAATAATTGGAATGTTATTACATTGTAGGTCTATAGTGGTCAGTAATGGGATGACAATATGTGTAGTCTTGATTTTAATTTTCCCCCTATTTTCAGCTGGTTCACATTCCTATAGAGATCAGCAGCCGGTCACTTTTATACCGTATTATATCTAAGGTTAGGTGAAGTCATTTTTCCAATGGGGTAACACAGGAGCCATCAGTGAATCACATCCGGTATGCAACACACATCCACTACTTGACAAGACACAATGCAAAACGGGTGTAAAATAGCTGAGAGGCACGTTTATCAGCTCTGCTAACTTGACAGATTTAGCAGAATTAACGGTATTTGTCGTTTCATTACTGCCTCTCTTCGAGGTGATTGAAGAAAACATGGCAGGTTTAAAAGGAACCTGCTGGCAATAAATCATTTTCTATCTCGGGTACGTCACCTCCTGGATCACCAAAATGCTTTAAAACACGATATTATACGACTAAAAATACACCCCGGCGATTAAAACGATGAAGTGGACGTTTGTACGCTTTAAACGAGTGGGAATGTGGCTAGTTTTTAAGCTAGTAGGTTTATTTATTAGCCAACTTCCCAACCCCCCACCCTCGGCCTGCACAACAGAACAACAACAATGGGTTTGGACTAGTTCAACCCGTTGAGCATATTTCATCCGGATTTACCTTTCAGTTTTAGATAGCGGGTTTAATCTAGTTGATAATAGGTTTAACACTCACCCCCAAAATCCGCAGGGACACCGGGGAGGTAGACTCGGAGGTTTGCTTCGTTCACTAGTGTCTCCCATGACTTCCAACAAAAAACCGATAAGAAAACGCGAGGCTGGGGATGAGTCCGGGGCCTGGTCGTTCAATGAGGAAAACCGATCAGTCAACTTAGACAAAACAGATAAAGCTGGTCTTCTTTTTAAAGTCCACAAGATGGTGAAAAAATGTGGCGAAGTCGACCCGTTTCGGCCCCAAAAAACGCTTCCGTTAAGTCAAACAAAACGGCTCAGTTTGAACTGGAATAATTGAACGGCACTCAAAGCAATCAGCTGGACGTTCGGACGTAACGACCGACGGGCGAAAAGAGGGGGGCGTCGGGGTATTTTACTCGAACCTAAACGGCTTAGAACAACCGCCGGCTGTTCCCCCCGATAGGTAAAACACAATAATGTCGACGTTAAATACGTGGGAGGGTACCAGAAAACAAAAAATAAATAGATTGAGTCAGGCCTTCCCCCTTTTACAGTCAGGACCACCCCTATTCACACGTCGCTGGTACAAAGTATGCTGGGCCGGAAACGCGTCCATCAAACCAGAAATGTCAATATTGCTCAACGAAAATAAAGCAAAATAGTATCACAAACAGAGATATGTGTGGCAAAATTACACCAGTGAAAACAGCGGACAGCAATAAAGTCGACCATTATGAGTTAAAACTGGCGGAAAAGGAGAGAAAAGCTGTGTGAGGGATAGCTTTGCTTTGATCACTGGCTCCAGTGTAATCCGTTTTACTGATTACAGTGATGACTTCAACTCAGAAAGACATTCTGTTTGACAAAGTGAATTAGGATTATCAAACAAAGGAAAAGGGTTACACTGAATAATATATAACGCGGATATTTTCGGATCGTGGTTCCACTTTGCTGACCGGATATAATCAAGATGAAGGTAACTGGTGGCTGGTGTAAAAAAGTAATATAACAATGTTCTGCTATGATTATCTCACAAAATAGGAGGAGTCTTGTTTTTTCTTATTGTGTATCAATAGGATTCCACCCTGAAAAACATTCATATTACCAGCAATTTCAGTATTATAACAGTAAATGTTTATGAGGACATCATTTTTTGACATGCTTAATTCTTTCCCCATCTATAGCCTTAGATCAGATTCAAATAAAGAGCATGAGTCACTCACTGTTGTACTATATTGAATAGTTTACCATTGTGGATTTGAGGTTACTCAAAGGTTACTCTTGATATTGTGTTACCAGACCACTATTTAACCCTGTTAAAAATTTCACAAGTAAAATAAAAATATATAAATTCCTTAAGTGCTTATTATGCATTTAAATACATGTTGTTTAATTTTCTAATCAGTTTTAAGCAGGCAATAAAGCTAAAAAGTCTGTTTAAATCAAAAATATGCACTAATTATGTTGTTCCTCTGTTATAAAAATGTACTCAACTGGACATTTTTTTTTATTCCAGATGGAAAATGTTGAATTTCCAGGGCATTCTTGTCCTGGATGAGGACATCTGCCTGAGCAGTACTGGCTTCTATATTTCACTTCTAATTTTTTATTTTATTTTTTTTTTAGAAGAGACAATATCCAAATATAACCCCTTTGTAACCATTGACAGCTTGGTTAGTTACTTTAATTTAATCATGCAACTGTTACAGATAATTATTTTGCAACACTGATTTTGTCACAGTATGTACCATATTTCCAGCACCTAACGATTAAAAACCTGCATCTTAAATTGATCTGGTCATAGCTGTAGTTCTGGTAGAAAGCACACAACAGTGAGTATATTGAAAAGACAACAAATACGGAATGATGCTCAAATTGTACCATGAAATTCATTTAATATGTAAACCCATCTGCTCAGTTCTTATGTAACCCCTCTGTGCTAGGTCAGACAGCACCATCACCACCAGTAAAAATAATAATAATAATACAATGAGATCCATGATGTGAGCACTTGTAAATATTTTATTACATTAAAATTGTCTCCTGGCAGGACATCAGTGCCTACAGCATGATGAATACACTGATAATTCACCACTGTTGGGCTGTAACAGAAGATCTGAGGACTAACAGAAGAGACATCACTGTAGAGCTTGTATCTGAGACCTCCACTGTGTTTAAACAGCAGAGATTCAGACAAGCAGATGGGTGAGAACCCTCACAGTGATGAAGGACATTGAACGTCGGCTGTTTCCAAAAATCACATTTTTGACAGGCAATGTATTGAACAAGAGGCAGTGAAATGCAATCACACATCAAACCTAACATACTGTACATTAAGAAACCCTATACATTTACATAAAGTTAAATAGGAGATGGGGAGTGTGTTTTCTACATCACAATGTAACCTGAACAAAGCCCTATGCTGTTTCTAGTCTGTTATTAAGGAAGACTTTATCCAACTAATGTGTAATCTTCTAAAACATACAGGGATGACTAAAGAAGGCTTATAGGAACACCAGTGGGCCACCAAGGGTAGGTAGAGATTTAGGGCATTTAAATAAAGACAAACAACTCAAAAGTGCAACATCAGGACATAAAAATAAACATAGAACCACAGCACTGGCAGCTTAATTTAAAAACAACTCAAAAACACACAAAAGTCAGCTAAAACTTGACACATCCGGAAGCAAGATGTGTTAACATTAATTTAACAGTTACCTAATGTAGCACTGCAGTACTGTACTTCAGTCAGAAAACCCAAGCTGTAACCTGTATGTCTGTAGACTTGAGTAATATAAAGTGCCAATAGCAGCTACTCCTGTATAAACGTTCTTGCTAGTCGCACTAGTGCATTCATAATTTGGTCCTAACCCTTTAGTCCAGATGTTTACGACCCAATTAATTTCCCCAATAATTTGTGCTAACCATAGACTGCATATACAGACTATGGTTCTAAGATATGCAACTGCTTAAATGCTAAATCAAATCACTTAATTGAACCAAAATTTGCCTTGAGGTATTGATTCAGCTATCAAAACACTGCACTGGATGAAAACCATTTAATTTTGGTTTCGGGTGTAAAAACCTGTCAACAAATATTCAATAGCTAGTACATAATATGCAAATGCATAACTGGTTTAAGTGCTTTTTGCATATGTATGCTGCAGAGCGCATTAGCTCCACAGTTTTGGCAAACATTTTAAGAACTTGATTCCAAACTTTGAAAAATACTTCTACTTCTATTAGCTTGATGGTATGAAAAGTGAGTAGTCATTTTAACACCGTTTCTTAGAAAAATAGCTTGTTTTCAGATAAAATCCTTCTCATTTGGAACTATTAATTTGTAAAATTCAGATAGCAATCCCCCCACCCTGGTCTTACTGCTCTTTGGTGGTACAGTATCACCACATTTCAGCATATGCCTCATCTTTGGACATCTTGATGACATTGAAGGGATTAAACTTGAGTCTTAGTAGCTAAAAAGTACCTTCACAAAACTGTATGAATAATTATTTTTAATAAGTAACTGTCTGTTTCAAAACAGGGAAGACTGGAGCCCTAAACGTGGCTGCTACAGATAAACCAGTCTCTAATGTTGCACTTATGACAGAAGGACCATGAGCTATGACAATGAGACGATCGCCTTTAGCAGCGTTGTAGCAGTGCAGTCTGGATGATGACGGCTGTGCAAAATGGCATTCTGAGATCTCCCTTCCATCTCAACACCTTTAGAAAGGGGGGAGTGAGGGATCCTTAATGATGGGACTGGGAGGAGGAGGATGAGGAGGAAGAGGGCTGGGAGGGCAGCAGGCTGTGGGTGCGTGATGGCCGCTGGGGTCTTGGCTGCTGGGGGATCGACCCAGAATCAGAGGGGTCCACTCCAGGGCTGCCTTCGTTCACCTCAATGTCGAGCTGTGCGGGACACTCGAAGTGAACACAGTGGAAAACCTGAGGAGACACACACCGAGACTCGACGTCAGAGCTATAAATGACACATTTACCATAATATAAGCCATAAGCCATTTACCATAGAATATACACATATTTGTATACTATACATTTTATACATTTGCTCTTTTATTTGCACACAATATTGTCTCTATTGTCATGTTTACCCCCATTTATTAACACCACAGCCTCAGAATAAAGTGTTTTTTTTTTTGGTTTTTTTTTGGGGGGGGGTTACTTCTGATAATTTAGCAGCAAACAAGTACATAGTTACACCCCCACTGAATAATTTTAATAGTGTGTGTATACATGTCCGTTTTTTAGGGATGTGAAGATTATCTGATAAATATGATATGCCAAATTATGGAAGAATGATATGGCGGTGCGTCAGTTATTGAATGTTTGTGTCAGTAAAATTCAATCTGTTTAACAGAATATATTTTTACTTGTATTTATTTAGGTAAAGTTTTTCTTTTCTCTAGACTCCTGTTAATGTGTGCGGCAGATTTGTGGATGTGTACACACTAACACAAGAGGTCCGCGGATGCACTGTGGCACAATTGCCATGGAAGAATACTACTGACAGACATAGAAGGAAGGTAAATGGACTCCACTTATATAGCTCTTTTCTACACCTTGGTACTCAACGTGCTTTACAAAGCGCTCATTCACACACACACTCATACACCAGTAGGCGGCTACTATGCTAATAATGTACCATGAAAGGCACTGCCATGCCAGACCCTACTGGGAGCAATTTAGGGTTGAGTGTCTTGCTCAAGGACACTTCGGCATGTGGACAGGGAGCCAGGATTTGAACCACCAACCCGCTCTACCAACTGAGCCACAAACGACCCCATGTGGTTTCTGAATGTGTACTTTTTACTATATCAACTGTAATAAATACTGTCGTATATACTGGAGATACTACCTTAAACAGTGACATGCATATTTAACAGCACACCCCAGAATACTTTGGGTAGGTGTCTCTTTAAGTGACAGAATCCTTTTCTGGATTACCTACATTACAAATACATTACATTACAAATTGATTCAGCCAAGGAGTAAGAAGTTGAGTGTTAGAAACATGCAGAAAAATGACTTTGGAAACAAAATGTGAAGTTTTTCACTGACTGCACGTGTTCTGAAAATGAACTAAAGCCACTTTGTAAAAAGTCATGGTCTTATTTGATAAATAATCAAGCTCATTGAATTGCAGTGTGTATATTTTTTTTTTACCAGAATGAATATGTTGAATCAGAATGTGCTTAATTGCTCTGTATCATGATTTCGGTGTGAATCGTTATTGCATACCACACATGTCTTTAATATATTGGTTCAGAGATTCTGTATTGAGATGCATTATCATACCGACCTCACAACTAAGATTCCCAACCCTAAAAAAACCCAAAACACACACACACACACATATAAATATACATACACACATTTTTTTTCTGTCTTATGTACCGACTTACATTGCCTATATGAAATCTTGTTTAGGATTTTTGGCTATATGCATACTACATAATTTATTTCTGCATTGTCACTCTCTTGGAAAATTCAGGACTGAATACAAAGTTTTCCTTATTACATTCTTAATAAGACTCAACACTGCACACATGTCAGCAGCTCCCTATTTTAGTTGATTAAATAATTATCATCTGCAAACTACCAGTGACATATCAACAAAGCTTCGAGGAATGCTAACATATATCATGTGATGACAGAAAAAATTGTGTTTTTAATACTATGCTCCATTGTATCATAAACCACTCCTTATAAAGCTATATTTTTCTGCATTTAGACAATGTTTTGTGCTCTACCGCATGAAGAGACAGTCTATTCATTTTAGTTTTCTGATACGCATTAAACACTACTACTCTTAGCATTATGTGTTTGCTTGTTTTTAACTTGTGACTATATTAACATTTTAGCCCCGTATGTATTTTGTTTGTAACTACAGCGAAAATGTGTTTCCATTTATCCTTTAAAGTTACAGAGATATGTCATATTTCTTCCCATGACCTAAAATCATGATGTTCAGTTGGAGCTAAACTTTAGTTTGAATGTATTATAAAAATGAAATGAGTAATAATCAGATCATATCCTGCAACCAAAAAAAATATGTTGAAGGAAGAGTAGTCTGCTTTACTTGGAAATTGTTCCAAAAGAGCTGAACTTTTCACACAGATCAGAAAGAAACACCAAACGAACAAAAAAAGGGGGGGAAAGCATTGAAAAGGTGTTGAATAAAATGTCTCAGTCATTAGCATCATAACACATAAAGTGCAGGGTTCTAGCTAGGTTTTGATTTTAGAGTAGGGTGTGTGTGTGTGTGTGTGTGTGTGTGTGTGTGTGG
>JAPSES010000098.1:574165-587050 GCA_029822895.1 Maxillicosta whitleyi | reverse complement strand
AATGAAAATTTCAAAGTGATCCAGAATCCAGGATTTCTTCCGGATCACCCCCAAAAGTTAATCATTTTTTCCTTGTGTCATTGCCAACGAAAAATTTCATTAAAATCTGTCCATAACTTTTTGAGTTATGTTGCTAAGAGACAGACAAACTAACGCCTCTTTGGAGGAGGTAAAAAGTGGATCTCAAAAGCATTAATAAATTCAAGTCTCTCTTGTCATCTGTGGCAGAATATTTAACAACCAAAGTAAAAAAAAGCTCTGAGGGTCTGAAGACTCTGCACATGAGATATGTAAGGACTGTTAAAGTTTACACTGTTGATGTTCATTTTACACCTCTGTGGACTGTAATGGAGGAAGAACACACTCTTGTTAATGTTTAAATACACGCTGCATTGTTCAATGAGATAAACACAGATAAACAGAATCAGTAAAGATGGAAACAGTAGCAGTTTTTTTTTCCATGGTTAGTGAACTCGGGCTCAGGCCATCCAGAGCCTGGGAACGCACTAATCTTAAAATAAACTCCTCCAGATTGTGTCTATATGTGATTTTGGCACAGACAGAATCTAAAGGCAGTCTATTCTGAAATAGCTTCTGACTCATATGAGTATAAATGATTTATTTCTCATATTTTTCATTGGTCAGACAGGTTTAGACATGTGGAAATTAGTAGAAATTGAAGATATTTCCAATATAGTTGTGGAAGAAATTATTAGACCATCAAAAGTCATCAAAAACAGTGGTTTTGCAATCCAGTTCTAATTCCTGGATGTATCATGTGACTAAAACAGACAGAAAAGAAAACATGGAATGTCTAAAAGCACTGTTTTTGTCAGCACAGATATTGATGTAAGAATTGAAGTCTTTTTTTTTTTTTATCAAGAAAACATGGAAAATGGATAGATATCAGCTCTGAAATTAAACTATTATGAGCTATTTTGTTTTTATCATTATATTTATTCAAACAAATGTACCTTTAGTTGTATCAGGCATTAAAATGAACAAGAAACTGAAGAAAACAAGGGTGGTCTAATAATTTTTTTCCGTGAGTGTATTTGCTCTATATGCTCTGCAACCATTCATAAGAACTGAATGAATCAGTTTGAATGAATGAATGAATTTATTTCTGGTTTGCACATTAATCATTGCACTTAATACAATGATTACAACAAACATAAAAACCAAAAACAGGCTAGAAGCAAAAGCTTTTTTTTTTTCTGGATACGTTGCTTACATGAAATTAAATGTGTACAGCACAAAACATTGTCATTATAAGAAAAACATCAACAAAAACATATCTACCATATCTATCATCCTAAATGATTTTATACTTAAGGCATTTTTGAAACTTTGTCAAAGATGGGAACAACCCAAACTCATCATCCAGTCCATAATTTCACCCACAAGTGAAATACATCTAGACTTCAGATCTGTTCTTATTTTAGCACATTCAATATATATATATATATATATATATATATATATATATAATAGATTTTAACATGACTATCTTTGCATGGATTACTTTTCAGACCCTTTATGCTTTTAAGTTTTAAGTTACTGCATGCCGATTACAACCAAGACACTTATTCGATACAAAAAAGCAAAACATTTTACGTTCCAAGATCTTGAAAGGATTGATTTACAACCAGCAGTAATAAATATAATCAGCCAACAACAAATACCAACATGAGTTCTATTTTACATGTTACATTATTCATTCAGTGGGAAAACATGACTTTCTGAACCTTATGAAAGTGGTAGAGTGTATCTGCATTTTGACCAGAAGAAGAAAAATTCACATCCTACTATACATGAATATGTACATGGCATATATATTATATATAATCTTATTATTTTTGCTTTTACATTATGTTTGCAATGATGGTTTTAGTGTGATCTGTAAAATCACATCACTCTTGTATATTTCTGTATTTTGATTTTAAAAAAAATCAGTTTAGTGGCTTTTACAGGTGGGTTCATCTTAACTGAGCTTTTAATATACAAGTGTAATAATAATAATAATAATAATAATAATAACAAACTGAGTGTATTCAAAACTAATCAAATAGCTTCATAATGTAAAAGGAAAGATAAAAAATGTGAGGATGATAAAGAAAATACATAGAACAATGAATGAGTGTAAAATATTAAGGTAAAAATACAAAAACACTACAAACACTACAGGCATCTCTACTAAAAGAGATTCAGTTACTGCTTTATTTTATTTACAGCACTGCATCTTCTCGCCAGAAGGTGTCGCCAAATATCTTTTTACAACATCCTCACCTACATGTAAATGTACAAAAGTATGAACATACACAAAACTTGCATCATTACACAATTTTATCACATTTCACTCTAACATGGGCAGCAACTTTAACTGCATGTTTAACTATTTGTGTTATTATCATTAAGCCTTTATGTGTAAAAGTGAAACCAGAAACTGATGTTAATATACACCTGCAAGTAGCATAAGGTTAAGCATTAAAACTGAAGTATTAAATGTTCAGTGTTTGTGGTTCTGCTTGGTCTCATATGAAAACAACAAGTGGAAATCATAACAAAAGACTTAAAAAAGTCATTTACACCAATGAAACTCAATATGTATTGGTATTTGATAAATATAATAATACAGTAATTTAATGTTAAAAAATTGACTGATATACAGTTGTGTTGTTTTCTTCAGTTTTTTTGTTCATTTTAATGCTTGGTACAACTAAAGGTACATTTGTTTGGACAGATATAATAAGAACAACAAAAAATAGTTCATAATAGTTTAATGTCAGAGCTCATATTTATCCATTTTCCAAGTTTTCTTGATAAAAAACAAAATCACTTTAGTTCTTACACCAATATCTATGTCATTGTACTGACAAAAACAGTGATTTTAGACATTCCATGTTTTTTTCTGTCTGTTTTAGTCACATGATACATGCAGGAGTTGAGCACTTGATTTCATAACCATAGTTTTTGATGACTTTTGATGGTTTAATAATTTTTCTGTGACTGTAATTCAAACATGTTTCAAACTAATATGTCAATGTATAAAGTTGTAGGTTTGTATTCTAACTGGAGTAAATACAAATAATAGCTTCCTATATAAGTCATAGTTTATCAGGAGCATTTAGGACACATACATATATTAGAATAAACAGGTGTTCGGGTGGTTTTCTCTTTCATCATCTCCCAGTATGTTCGTTTGTAAAGTTTACATATGATCCAGTTAATTTGACTTTTAATTCTCAGAGTAAACTACGCCTGTAAAATCTATGCACATTATCAAGAACAGCACCGATAAATGAAACAAACTTGATTCAGTTCTCATTTTGAGCTCAAACCCACATATTCACTGTGTCTTGCAGCCTGATACATACACACATTGGTGTTTTAGACAGTAATTAGTGTGTGTGTTGAGCATGAAGAAATTGCAGTGGGGGGTTGTTAATGCAGTTTAGGACAAAGGGCTGTCAAATAAACTAATTCTGCTTCATTGCATTTATATGACACATTCCAGACACGGGAAAACCGGACTGGAAAGGCACTCTAACAGAGTTAAAATGACTTCGATAATTAAAATAAATACACAGACAAGCTGAGAAAATGCAAAGCAAAAATAAAAAGACAGTAGACTTTGTAAACTTTACCCCTGGGGATCAACCAGTGACAGTATATAGAATAAATATTTTTTATTTTGCATATTATAGACTATAATCTGAAATGGAGATGGTGTTGAATTCCGTCCTTATTTCCTTAATTCCTCTTAAACACATACAAGTAATATATTTTTTCATGCATTTCTATCAACTCTCAACTCACTTTACCTCACCAACACTAAAAGACACTCATGAATGAGAGTAATTACATCATGAGGCATACAAATGGGCTAATTTACCCCTTTTTTTTCATCCTCAATAAGGGTCCATCAGACCATGACCCATTTTAAACACCCAATGAAAACTCGGGGCAAATCTCCTGAGCCAATAGGATTCATGACACCTCCCACACACATGCATAATAATAAGACTGGGAATAATAACACAAGAGGAGAAACTTCCTAAGTCTGCAGCTTGCTCAGTGTGCTTTGGAGATTACATTGCCTCTCTCTGAAAACCGCCACCATGGTTGATGCCTTCTGTGCCACTTGGAAACTGGTCGACAGTGAGAATTTTGATGATTACATGAAAGCACTGGGTGAGTTTCCTCTCATTTTTACTCTTATTTTCAATGTTTGTCTCTGTTTTGTTCATTTTCATATCAAACATCATATCCAGCTCTCTAGAGGCTTCTTTTTTATTCCTACAGTTGATTAAAAAAAAGGACATTAATAATCATTTTTCACCCTTATCTCCATGGTCAGGTGTGGGCTTCGCCACCCGACAGGTTGGTAATGTCGCCAAACCCACGGTCATCATCAGCCAGGCGGGCGACAAGGTGGTGATCCGCACCGAGAGCACCTTCAAAAATACAGAGATCTCCTTCAAACTGGGAGAGGAGTTTGACGAAACCACCGCTGATGATAGGAACTGCAAAGTGAGTTCAATGGACAAAGGATGAACCAATAAAAACCCTACATTAAAGAACATTTAGAATCATTTTTAACACCAATAATCCTGTAATTCTGTAACATATTTCTAAATAATGCTGCTTGACCTGAGTTGCACTTCCAAAAATCAGCTCTTGGAAGTGTAGAAGTCTTGATATATGTGAAAATAAATTGTAAATTCTAACTGTTCTGCCTGACTTAATGTTATTTTTTTTTTCTCTTTCAGTCCACAGTGAGCATGGAGGGAGACAAGTTGGTCCATGTCCAGAAGTGGGACGACAAAGAGACCAAGTTTGTCAGAGAAATCAAGGATGGGAAGATGGTCATGGTAAGAGCAGGAACACGTAGAACACATTTATGTCCATATGTGGTTTATTTACTGAGCATTTTAGAAAGATATTTAACACTTCAGTAATGTGGTTGTAAAGTGTACAAGATAAAGTAAAGAATTACATAGTTTTACACAGTTCAACAAGTCATTAAATGACATTGAATACATTCTATTGAGATACACCTAAGATAGTAGGATATGTACTTTTTTTTTAGGTTTTTATTTTCCATACATGTTGACTATTAACATCATACATACATGTTCAGACACATGCACTCCATCTAGACACAATGAAAGCATCAAAAAATTTTACAATATGGAAGACATTGCTCATTAATAATATGTTATGATCCATTATGTGCACTTCAAGATAAAAAAAAAAACAAAACAAAATAAAAAAAAAAAACAGAGATGTGTCTAACAATTAACAAGCAATTTGACTGAAAAATTCCTAAAATTCAAGTCAGAGTTATTACACTGTTGGATAAACAATGCAACACAATAAAAAATATAACACATAATAGATAAAATCACATTATGTCAGATCAGTAAATCTTCTCTGGTCTTTTTTCAGAATCTGACCTTCGGGGACATCCATGCGGTGCGTACCTACGAGAAGGCATGAGTGCTCTGATTCGACAGCGTCCCAAACCGACCCAAGTGTTGATTTTATAATTATTATTGACTGTTTGCTTCTCTTTGCACTTCTTCCTCCTCTACATGTACACAGTCTGAGGGCTGCACATGTTTTGTAAGATTTTTTTTTTCTTTTTATATGGAACCATTTCTGTCATGATGGATGGATCATCTTTTTTCAGCTGTGTGAAACATGAAATAAAACACAGAGAGCAAATGACTGTTTGATTGTTATTTGTCAAACTCATGTTACAGAAGCCGTTTCATGAGCTCGTTTTAGTACTTTTTTTCTTTGCTGGTGTTAGATTATTAATCCTGAGCTCTGACTTCACTGCATAGGATGGATATAAAAAAGGGGAAACAGATAATAATACTATAAATTCATTTTGGACAGTTATTATACAGTCTGCCTTAATGTTAAAGGTTACTTTTATTAATCAGTAGTGGAAAAAAAACCACTTGTAGTTCAACAAAGAAGCAGACATACATTTCATACACTTTAATTTACTCTGTTTTTCTGCAACCATGTTTACACAGTTTACAACCTTGTATGAATCATGTACATTTAGTAAAAAAAAAAAAAAAAGTAAAGAAACAACCAGTTTTGTCTATACTTTGGCTTCAGCAAGAGCTAAAAAACTGTTTAGGTGCAACTACTTTATAAAAAATATGTTATCATCATATTTAATACACAGATGTAATAAGTTTATTTTTTGTTCTGTAACACAAAACTCAAAAGTGTTACTAGGTTATCTCACTGTAGTGAAATTTTCTCCATAAAGTGTCTATATTTGTACATGCTTGAGTACATGATTTAGCTTATTTTACCAAAATAAATCTGAGAAGATCTATGATTTTTATTGTGAGGACTTGAAAAATGGTAACACACCAATACTGTTATTTAATTTATTCAGTGTTTATTTGTTTAGAGACAGGTATCTATGGTTGCTATTGTTGCCTCAAACCAAACTATTTGTAGCCACGGCTAATTTGTAATGTTAAACTTGAGCTGAGCTTTTAAAGTACATAAAATGAAACATAAAAACTGTACAAAATATAATACTCAATCGCACAAGTACAGTATGAACTAATTTACAATTAAATACAATAGCTATAGTGTACATAGTAATAATGTTATTCCAGTAAACTACAGCATCAGCATGTTTCCACTTCCTCTGTAGACCAGAGTCCTTCCTTAGGATCCGTTTACTCCTGAATGGATCAGTGTAATGAGACCAGAACAGGCCCCGCCCTCAGATCTGTGGATCAGTGACCACTCCTCAATCATAAGGAAGGATCCTTTGAGGATTCATTTAAATAAAGCCATGTCATCATTTAGCCGGATGACTGTTCAATCTCCGGATCCCTCCTAGGATTAGTCCTGCCTGTGGAAAAATTTCAACGATGCATCTGTGGATCCTCGGTGTCATTACCCATAATGCCCTGTGCGAGTCTTGCTTAATGAAAAAAGTCTTAACAACCACGGGAGAAAAGTCTAAGGGCAGGGGTCCCGAGAAAATAGTAGAACATTAATGCAAAAATAATGCCTCTGTTTTAAAGAATGTTTGGTTAACATGGTATTAATAAATATTTCATTTCATTAGTTTTAATTTGTTTCTGGCAGAGAAAAATAAAATCCACTCCATTAGTTAACACACTATTTGTTTTCTAATAATGCATTATTAATATATTTTAGATAATAATGCTCAAAATTGTGAAAAACACTGCAAGCAAAATATTGATATACTTGCACAGTGTTATATTTGTAGTGTTTACAGTTTGGGGTAATGAAACGATGAGACCCAAAGTGGAATTTTCTTCACAGGGTGCCAAATCACTGGCATTAACAACCACAAACAAATCCCTAAAGAAGAAATTTGAGGCTGACAAATAAATAAATAATGAAACATACACATGAAAATAACATCATAAAAATATATAGATACTGACAAATACATAATAGATAAACTCATGATAAATAAAGTTGTGTAATAATATTATTATTGTTTAAAATTATACATTTTCAGAACAGTTCCCCTGAATTTACAAGGAATGAAATTAGTATTTATGAAGAGTTAAATCATAGACACATGAGAAGGATTTTATGAACCCTGACCTTTTAAGTTTATTTCATGTTGCAGCAGAATACATAAATGCTGCTTTACTTTTATTATTACCGTTGTGGATGGGTTTCATAGTTTTCTATTAAATCATAAATTATTAAGTCGTGTCTGTGTTCCTGAGCAACGAAAGAACCTTGAGATTGTCTTCAGTAGAAGTAAACGTGGTTAAATCCCCCCATTCGCTTCAAAACAGTCACGTGACCAGAACAACACAGTCACATGACCAGCACTCACTTTCCTTTCCTCTACTATTTCCTGTTTATTTTAGGAGACTGACCTACAGCTGTTTACTGTCTCTTTAGTCTGTACATCCGTGTTGTAACCCGCTGTTCTGCCTGTTGTTCTGTTACTTTATCATGGTCCATCTGGCCTGTTTCGTTCTGCTCCTGTGCTCCGCGGCTCAGCTGGAGGCGGCTCCCGCTGGACGCAGCTCCTGGTCGTACACAGGTGAGTGGAAACCCGGCACCTGGACCCGTGGAGAGAAATGACATCTAACAACTGCATACATGTTTTTTTATTTAGTTATGAGGTATTTCGTGGCTGAATGACCAAATAAAACTGAATAATACGTCTAAAATACAAATTAAAATAAATAAATAAAATGAAACTTTAGTGTTTAACCCTTTCATCCATAGTGGTCACTACAGTGGACAGTTATTCCACAGCTGTTCTCCAGTATATTCATGGGTTTTGTTTTTTTTTAGTTCCATATCAGCCAACACAGTGGATGCTTATGCACCATCCCATAATACACTGACATTCACGCCATTACTGTAACTTTGCTGTTGTTGATAAACTTGATCTGCAGTGACATGTTTGAGTGTTCTTTTTGTTGTTGTTGTTGTTGTTTTTTTGCATATTATCTTCATGAAGTGAGTAATAACTAGTATTAGAGTATGTTATGCATAAAAAATGTTTTTTCACATGTTTTCTCACAGAATATCACTTTTTGATATTGCCTTCTTTGCTTCAAAAACGAAACCGTATCAAATCGTATTGTTTTTTTCTTTTGTTTTTATTTTTCATGCAAGAGGAATGAAAACACTAAGAAAAAAAAATCTTGACTAAGGTTCCCATAATTTACGCATTAAAGGGTTAAACATGAACCAAAATGAGGTGATTCTGGACAGAAATTATTAGTTTTGTAATGATAATAATAACAATAATAAATTTTATTTCAAAGCGCCTTTCCAAGGACACTGTACAAGGATTAAAAGAATACACAATAAAAGCACAGGATGTAAACATAAAACAAGCAAATAATTAAAAGTCAAAGTGAATAAGCTAACTGAAACAGATGAGTTTTGAGTCTGGATTTAAAGAGGGGTAGAGAGTCAATTACATTTGTGTAATTGAATTTGCAGAACATACACTATATCATGAACTAGAAATGTAAATACTGTGACTGATTACCAAAGTCTAAATGAAATAGTATTGCGACTTTATTCTCAAAATGCTAAACATCCAATATTTAGTTCTATTTTTAATTTCATTGTACACACATTCTATTCTATTCTATTCTATTCTATTCTATTCTATTCTATTCTATTCTATTCTAACATCTGACTGTCCTCCACATCTATGGTTTCATATTTCCTCTTCTCCACTTCCCTTCCGTCTCTTCAGGCAGGTTTTGGCACATCACTGACCTCCACCTGGACCCCACCTACAACCTGTCCCCTGACCCCACCAAGGTGTGCTACTCCTCTAAAGGAGTCCCTGCCACAAAAGCCGGTCTGTTCGGGGACTTCCTGTGCGACTCTCCGTATCGTCTCATCCAGTCAGCGTTCACTCACATGGCTCCGCTCACACAACCACAAGACTTCATCATATGGACCGGGTTTGTACAGAGTCAACATATGCACTGACAAGGAAACGGTTTCATCCTCTTTTTAATACATATATGACACTATTGTTTGTTACTGGAACATGGTCGGATAGTCCAATAGAAACAGTTGTGGTGGTTTTATATTGGTTTCATATCCTCCTATGTGTTATTTACAAAGGAAATGAACTTGAACCACTTTGAGCTGTTACACTTTAATATGTTTGGATATTTAGTTATTCTTTTTAAGGGGTTTGAGATAGAATTGCCTCCTACAATCTGATCACAATTTTCTGCTGCACAACAGAGTTGCGAAATGGACAAAACACTCCAAATTCAGGTTAATTCTTTGACACTTTGTCACAAACTCTACTGAACACATGACTATCCATTGAATCAAACATAGACATTAACCTACTATTATTAAAACTAACTGCTCATAGTTTTCTACATTGGAACTTAGAAGGAAATTATGTATTTTGCTGTTATTTACATGGAGAATTTCTACTTTAAACTTGACCAAAACATATCACTAGAGTGTTCAGAATAAAGATTAATGATGCCAGAGATGCTAATTATTTATTGGTACAAAAAACAGAAGTGATTTGTGGTTTTATTGTGGAAGTTTTCTGTCAAGAAACAGACCAAAGAAAACAGAACTATAATATAAATCATTGCTAAAAAAAAAATGGGGTTTTTTGTAAAAGAAAACTTGATGATGCATAATACTGTTGAATTTCCCCATTGTGGTATCAATAAATGTAATGTAATATATAATTTCCTGGGGGGAATGCATTTGGGTAATGTCAGTATATGTACCAGCATAGTGGTCAACATACATTCATTTGTCATTTTGTGCCATTCAGACTGGTGTATGAATGTGTATGAATGTTTGGTGGTGGTTGGAGGGGCCGTAGGTGTGAACTGGTAGCCACGCTTCCATCAGTCTGCAGTTTACCACCACCAGAGCGGGAATGTGAGAATGAATGAATAATGGATCAATAATGTAAAGCGCTTTGGGTAACTTTAAAACACACTATAAATTATTAGTGATATTAATAACAACAACAACAATAATAACAACAGCATAAGTGCAGAAATAATATAATATAATAATAATATAATATATATAATAATATATTCCTGTGCATCTGTGACCTGTCACTTTCAGTATTAGTACTTGAAGGTGTCGTGTTGGTGTTTTGAGGTCAGTGTTTTGAGGATGTGGAATGAGTTTCAGTTCATTATCACAAGTGCATTCATTGTACTTTCCTGTATTTCAGTAAACAAGTGTTACTTCCTCTGTTAGAACTACTTTTAATTTAGCACCACCTACAACTTTATTTCACTTGACTTGAATGAAACGTATATCTTTTTTTAAATATACAATTATTTATTTATTGCTTTTTATAATTTTACATCGACATGCATCTCTCCGGTAGTTACAGTTTTTCATTCCACAAAATATATATGAATGAAGTTTTAGTCTTTGCATCTTTCTAGGCTGTAGTCTGGGTCAGGAAGTCTACTTTTGAAGGGTAGTAAGTTACAAATTAAAAGTAATTCTGTTAAAATGTAATGACAGTAATGACACTTTTAACTATTTAAAGCTGATGCGGTTGAAATCAGGAGCAAAATCTGACACTGTTCTAATTTTTAATCTGCAAACACCTGTAATTTCTCAGACTCTATATTTTGTGCATTTTCCACAGCCTGAAAACAGAGTCCAGAGAAGGAGTACAAGTATTGTTTCCTCTCAGATTACTGTAATTGCAGATTATTTTATCAGTGATGCCAAAAAAAAAAAACCTCACAAACACTGCAGTTTTAAAACTCCTGACCCTGCAAGTAATAGATTACTTACAGCCCCTAGTATGTAGTGCTATAATATGTGTTGTTAATAAATCCCTCAAGCGCTAGACCCTGAAACAAGAGTCAGTGTAATTTATTCCATGTAAATTAGCCTGAGGACGTGCTCTACATTCACATATTTTAAATGTGATAATGACAGATGAACCCAACACCCAAGTTGACTCACTCACAGCTCTCAGACCTCAACGCAACTCTCTGTTAATCTGCAAATAATCAGCTAAGTCAGGAATTCATAGGCTTATTAAACATGCTTAAGAGAACGCCTAGCTGCTGAATTATCAAAGACTCCCCGAGGCAGAGGATTAAGTTAGTGCACAAGCAGATTTGTGCTTTGTTTCATTGTCATTGTGCTTTGAAATTCCACCATCATGTGGAACATTTAGGTAATATATAGGGTTTGGACAGAAAGTACATGACTGATAAGACGTATAAACTGAAATTTGTATAAATATTATAAGACACAGAAACAAAAATGAATTATTTAGTTTTAAAAATGACAGATACTTCATATATCACCTGCTTTAAAATATACAAAAAAAACCTCAAACAGGCTTTATTATTATGAGAGATAAAAACAAAGACTAATGGTGAATGTGGAAGACAATTCTTTTTTTTTTTTTTTTTTTTTTTTAGTAAAAAGACTCTGTAGGACCCTAAAAAGTCTATATTAACATTACCTGAAATCACAAGTATTTGCTTTTCTCCTGCACTCATATGTCATTTGATCATAATACATTTTTTTCTTCTGTGTATGTCAATTTGACTTTTTTAGGTCAAATAAAAAAAATTGATTGCAGGGAGAATTTCGCCAATACAGGCCCAAACCTCCATTGGCAACTAATATCACTGATATTAGAAGTTAAATTCCTGTTGATCCAATAATCCTTGTAAATAATTGGTGTAAAATGCAGTTTGTCATCTTTTCATAGTCATCAGATATGACCCATTTGGATATTCAGAGGATCTATAGTTACCATGGAAACACAATTATCTTCTACAACATTGATTCACCAGTAAAACCCATGGAGTTGGATCAATGCCAGTGGATGAAGACACTGAGTTTATGTTCAGTTAATGAGAGATTGAACTGGAAAAATTCATTTTTTCTCTCTGCTTTTGATATAATAACCCTCATCTTTAGTCTGAGCTTTTATGAACATCTACATGATCACTAATCGAACACAGGAAGATACCTAAAGTTTACTTAAAAAATGCAGAATACAGGGGAAAAATTGATAAATCACTTAAGAAAGGTTAAAAATGAGGGAACTGCTACAAACTGCTCTGGGTATTTATGGGTTAAGATTGAAAAAATATTGTAATTATGCAACATTTATAAGAATAGTGATGACCAGTAGCTATGTAATTCCAACAAGCCTTTAGTTTATGTTTATTATTACATATACACTGCCCAGCCAAAAAAGTCACACATGCTATATTTGACTGCATTATCTTCAGTTTTGATTACAGGAGACATACACTTTTTTTTTTTTTTTTTTACCACATAATGCTCACATAGTGTCACAATATTTTTTCCATCCATAGTTTCATT
>JAPSES010000098.1:524279-554703 GCA_029822895.1 Maxillicosta whitleyi | reverse complement strand
AGTTTAAATAGATAATGTATGAACTAATGAGATTCATTTGTTGATGTTATATTAATTTGAATATAGTTTCAATGCAATGATTTGATTGTGCCATGAAAATACATTGCGAGGTAGGCTATGTGGTTTAATGCCAAATTCAGTAAATGCTTTTACAGTATTCTTAATAGCTAAAAATTATAACATGTGAGTGGAAAGGGTTAAGATTTCATTTTTAGGTGTAAGAGCATGCAAAGATTTTACATGCGTAGCGTGAACTCATTGAAAATAACACTTCAAGAAAAGGTCATGGAAAAGTTTTGAAAGTTTTGAAATTGTATGAGTGAAAAAGAGTGGGATCCCTGATCTTCATGTACAGTTTGGGTGCTTTGCCACTGCTGTCATAGTAAGTATGTAAAGAGCACAAGCCAGTGAGCTTATTGTCAAACTCCAATGCAGAGCTTCTTCCATGCCAGGAATATTGTCTGGCATTTGGTTTGGTATTAAGTGATTTATAGGAGCTGCAGGATCTGCTTACAGTCTTGTCATCTTGTTGGAAAGTATTTTCTGACGAATCAGAAACAGAAAGCCTGGAACACTATGGAAAATGTGCAGGAAGCATATATTGTTTCAAACACGTAATTTAAGATGATGGTGTGTTACATGGTGTAACAGCAACATAAAAGCCAAAGAGTCCTCCTGTACACTTTAATATTTACTGTTATTACTTTTTGTCAATCTGTTCATTCTTAAAATATTACTCTGTCCAGATTTTTTTTGGCTCACGGGCCAAAAACACAGCAGCAATTTATCATATTCTCAGTGAAATATTGCAACTTCAGAAGAACAAAAAGCATAATTTGTGGAGTTGTGGAGTCTGTTGAAGTTGTTTTGCTGATTACAGGTTAATAATAAGACAAATAGCATGTGTTGGTGGTATTTATCCTCAACAAGAGCAGACAAAAAGTATTTTTTGTTTTTTGCCAGGAAAAAATGCCTCATGTTTTTAAAACTTTTATTCTCTAAGGTTTCTGAACACGTCATAGTACTTATAAAGCTTTGTTCACACACATGTTTTTTTTTTTTTTTTTTTTTTTTTTTTAATTTCAGACCTGTAATTATAATCCAGACAAAACTATAATGTGTTTCCAGGACTAAAAATTACACAAAATTGGAAGTGATCACCTAAGAGAGCAATGCAGGTACTTTCTTTTTGCTTATTTCACTAAAGTTCAGTTGTTTTAGTCACAGCCAATTAAATGCTTAGTTGAACACAGGTCTTGTCCTTGCAGCCAAAAGTAGTGCAATAAATTAAAAATGCAGAAAGTGGTTCTGCAGTTTGACAGAAAATCCTTCACTGTGGTGTGTTCTGCCACTAATTCACAATGTAGGATACAAGGCCAAGCATCCTATCCCTGCTATCACGGTTCAGATGAGTGAACCTCCGTTATCTCCAATAGTTACCATCTACTCACCTTCAGGCTGCAGCGTCTCTTAGTTCCAATCATTTTGTAGGAGACCTTTCTTTTCCTAGACTAAAATCTTAACAGCCCAAGGATTATTATATTTATTATAAGATAATGAAGCATGCATTGCTGAGTAAGGCCAGTATTGCCTTTCTTTTCATGACATTTATTATCTTAATTTAATATTAATTAATTAATTAATTAATTTGTTAATTAGCCTTTAATTTGACAGTGCAGAGCAGAGATGTCCAAATTTCCTTTTCAAAAGCTCATCTTGATGCAGGACCAAAATTTAAGTGTTGTAATGTGAAATAACATTATGCAATTTGCATGTGTTGCATTCTGTTACACTGATAAGGACTGCAACAAAGCACATTGGCATGAGTCAGATTTACATTACTGCTGAACTTTAAAAAGTAAATAAATAAAAGCAGTCAGTTCAATATTATAATGTTTTTTTTGCATTGTTGTAAAGATATACATTTGAGTTTATCTGCAATATATAACAACATTAAAATACCCCCTACCAAAACGAAGCAGCATTTCTATCTCCTTCTGTTATTGTGTAACAATTATAGGCTGTTTGGGAGGGTTAATGAAAAACAGAGGTCCTAAAATTGATCCCTGTGGAACTCCATATATTATTTTTGCTCCTTGGATGTAAGTTATACAGAATGGTCATCTTATCATCATCTTATAAACTTGGATTTGAACCAATTTAGAACTGGCATTAAATATAATCTTATTTCAATGTCTGTTGAGGACTATAGTCAACCATGTAAAATATCTGACTATTGTCTATTCGGACTGTATAAATGATGATGACCTTTCAGTACAGATCTGAAAAATGTTGTTGCATGTCAGCAGCACCATTTGCAACATCAAAAAGAATTCAAGAATTAGGACAGATGAATTAAATTAAATTTTGAGATCCTGCATGTGATGTTTGATGATTACAAAGAAAGTGGTATTCACTGTTCTCAGCATGGTCTGTATCTATTAGATTGTTATTAACTACAAACTGTTTGGATTACTTTTGCTTTAGGTTAGTTGTTTAGCACTTGGACATGTATTTAATTTTTTTTTTTTTTTTTTTGCTTAAATTGTGCAGTAAATTACTTGAAATAATTTGCTGTAAATTTAAGGTTCTCAGACATATTTCTGATTTTATCATTATCTGAAATAAAAAAGTAATAGTACATGAACACAATAGGCTTATTTCTTACCATCTGTCTGATCCATTGCGTGTATATGAACAACTTCCTGAAAACATTGTGTATAAGCGTTTTTGGCTCAGTATAAATGCAGTGGAACAAAGTATGTCTATGTGCTGACTTGTCTCTAAACTCACAGTAAAGTTAGGTTGTCACTCAAATGGAACAGCAGAGGCAACAAGAATGAGCAATATTAATTCTGCAGTGTTGTTTAGGATCCACTTTAGTTGCACTTTTGTGAATTTCAACCTTTTTATTCAGATAATATCATGTAACTTTTTTGATTAGCGTCAAACAGAGGTGCCACTGAGTGGTGAGTATCCGATACATAAGAAAAGGGTCTTGGTTCAACTTCTCGCTGTAACACAGTCTCATCCTTCTCAAATGATTTCTCTTTGCTCCATTACGCTGTTGATAAATGTGGAGATGAGGAGGAGGAAGACGGAGGGTTTGGGGTCGTTAACAGTAACCATGTCTGCTACAGGGATTCACTGACGCTGCAATATCTTGGACCACAGTTGACTTTTTTTATTAAAAATCTGGTACCGGCCACTGTCTGTCATCCACCTCTGATGACCTAAATGGCTCCAGCAGGACCAGCCTACGAAATGATAATGAATCAGCATTTTTGTTTTGTCTTTTAAGGAGGTGACAGCCCACTGAAATATATGATTAATGTACTTCTCAGTGGTACACGATGTAAATGGTCCTGCACTGATCTTTTCTGCATCGACCTCAAATACAGTTTTTTTTTTTTTTGTAGAAATGCTGAGATGTGGTGCTGGGGAAAAAAATGCTAAGAAACATATTTTTTTTGTTAAACTCAGCTCAAAATATGAGGCATCAGCGTTTGAGCTCACAACACCGATTCAGCCTTAATCATAGGTATTAGTTTAAAGATGTAGGTTTGTCCCCATATTCCATTTCTTATATGGATTGTAATGGCATTTTTCTTAACGGTAATTAACGGTGTCATTAGCATTATCGATGTACCTCTTGGTAGCACTTATGAATATCCGCTGTTATTTATCATTTGTGCTTCATGTAGTTTGTGTTACAGCAAATAGGGATGGTAACATGAGCACAAAAGGTCATGGTGTTAATGCCGTGATTAGAAAAGTGTGCACCAGATACAGTTTGGGCCTCATTTATAACTGATAAGAGAGGCTCTATGACTTTATTATGTAGAAATTTGACCATTAATTTCTATTCATCATAAAATTAATTCCACCTGTCTATTTTCTCAAGTTCATCCCCCATCACTACAGGTTAGGAAACAAGGGAACAAAGTTTTAGGCTTGTATAGAAACAGAAGCAGAAACATGTTCTAAAAGTAAGTTCCTTTGGGCTTTTCCCTTCAGGGGTCACCACAGCAAATCACATTCGCGTGTTGATTTGGCACAGGTTTTTACGTCAGATGCCCTTCCCAGCACAATGAGGCTTGTGCCCCCTTGTGGCCACGTTGGGATGTATAGCATAAAGAACCTTTCCCAAGGGATCACATGGGTCTCAAACCGGCCATCTTCTGCACCAAAGTCAGTGGCGTTAACCACTGAGCTACCCAGTCACTGCAAAAAAACATGTTCTAAAAGTGTATTACTGTAAATGGTACCAACAACATCGAGTACCAGACCTAGCTTTATTTTAGCTTTGGTAGAGACTGTTTTTGCATGGTACTATTGAGATGCTTCCTGAGTTGCACTAGTAGCAAAACTATGTGAAGTGTGAGTTGTTTGAATAGTCTGAAAGTATCAAAAGAATCAAATCCAATATGATTTTTGTCCTGCTCTGAAGTTTCAGTGTGTAAAATTTAGTGACATCTAGTGGCAAAACTGCATAATTGACATGTCTGCCTGACTTACAGTAGCCACTAAAAAATAAAAGTTTCTTAATGGGGCCAGTGTTTGTTGTGTTCTAAAAAGAAGTCTATTCTTAATTATGGTGGAAACATTGCGGGTCAGCATGGTGGATCTGCTCTCTTTGTTGTTAAAAACAGATAATTATAGGGTAACATAACAAAAACACATTGATTCTCAAGTTTAGAAGTATTGATTTAAATGTGAGTGTGAGGTACACATTATCCCTCATGTTGAAAATATGGAAACATGAATTGTACCCCCTTTCTTTTAACTCTGGAGCCTTCTTTGGGTGTTTTTAAAATCACCTACATCACAGGTGTCAAACATGTGGCCCGGGGGCCAAATCTGGCCTGCCAATCTAATCCCTGTGAAATGCAAAAATGACAGTGCAGATATGAACAATCAATGATTTTAAAATCATTTTAGGTCAGTTCAATCTAAAGTTGGTCAGACCAGTAAAATAAAATCATAATAACATATAAATAATGAAAACAATTTTTTCTCTTTGGTTTAGTGTTAAAAAAATTAAAAAAATTAAAAAAAAATGACATGCAAAAATGTTTACATTTACAGGCTAGCTATTTCTAGTTATAATAATGATGTTTCCTTCAATAAAAGTTATAATTGTCCTGTTATTGCAATGTTGTTGAGGTTGAGGGGGGCCAGACAGAAAAAGACTGAGAATCACTGGTTTATATTTAGTCTTTTGATTTGGACTGAGAGGAATGATGTGCAGATTTGAAGTACAGTGTGAATTTTCAAATTCCCTCCTTCCTGCAGCTTTAAGATAAAGAAAAAGTGGTTAAAAGATTAATCTCCAGACAGTCACCCTTTTGGCAGCAGAGTCTGGAGGACACGCATCTTGTCTGGATCACTGCTTTTTAATTATGTAGATATGTTAAAAAAATGACACTACCTCTTTCTCTCTCTGTTCTGCTCCAGTGTACTTTTTTTTTTTCTCCGTCACCTGAACAGTTTGTCATCATCTCTTCGCTTCTGCTTCCCATATTTTTTAACCATTTTTTTGTCCCTATCAAACGTGGCTATATTGATTGTTCTGTCTTCATTTGTTTTGAGGCAGACACCGTTGTCAGATTTTGATCAGTGATAAAGGAATGATGTGTTCGAGTACTGCATTACAAGTGAACTGATTTATCTGGTAAATTTTCCGCAGCCTTGTGTATAAATGGATTTATTTTTAAATGTCACATACAATTTATTTGGAAGAAGTTGTGAATTTCTGAGAGAAAATCCCATGAGTGAGGGGGGGGAACGGTGGTTCAGATACACGTGACGTCATTCTGTCTTTGACCATTGATTGGTTGTTTATGATTGACTTGATAATGTGAAATAAACAAAGTAAACTTAATGTAAGATGCACATACTGTTAATTGTATTATAATGATCATACATTTTATTGTCTGTTAAAAAGCTACTTTAATTTGATGTAAGCAGAATAACATACATTTCATTTTCCCCCTCATTAGTAATAATAATAATAGACTGGATTGAAATTTAGAAAACTGAGAAACCAGTGGGGGGAAAGTAATAACTGATAAAAGAAAACAAAAAACAAAGAGAGCATAAACTCCCAAACTGAATGGAAGAACAAATAATAAACAAAATTACACAAGGATTACATGGTGTGGCTGTTGTGTATTGTGCAGAACCAGGCTTTGATCAAATGTCCTTGATTTGTTTTGGCTGAAAACCAATGGAACCTGGGCTGGTCCACTTAATAGAACCAAGGTTCCAAGAGTCCAGGTCAAGAACCAGACCTAATTTAATTGGAAAAATAACCAAAACAAGTAAAAACCCTCCACCATTAGACATCTATCCAGTGATTCTGACTGCAGTAAACCACCTGTAGATGTGAAAACATCAGTAGTATACAAATACAAAAACAAAAGTGTTTTTCCAGATGCTCACGTTGTCGATGTATCTCATTTCCTTTCAGACACCTGATAGTAACGGCAGGAGAAGACCGCTTGGTGAAGACCTGGGATCTGACGAGGCTTTATGAACCAATCACAGTTCAGAAACGTTACCTGACCAACGAGGTGTACTGGCCTTTAAATGTGTCTGGCCTCCTTATCGCCCAGGAGAACGCCTACGCAGTGTAAGACAGCTTCCTCATAATATTCCACATTATATTTCTTTTACCATTTGTCGAGTAGAAGCACCAAATATATTTCTTTTCCACTTCTCCAACATGAGATTTGAAAAATTTTGTCTCATTAATCAACAGATATATAAAGTAATTTAAATGACATTAGTTTTTCAAAGTAGTTTTTTTTTTTTTTTTTTTAAGTTAAAGCACCCTATAAGTAAAAAAAAAAAAAAAAACATCAATGAAAATAACATTTATATACATATATACTAGTCAGTGAAATATCTCTTTGTTTTGTTTTGGGGGTTTTTTGTAATTTTTAAGCAAACACAATACTTTAATCAAAAATCTGCAGATAAATTGATAATTAATATGGTAATTTGTTGAAAGTTTTTTTCCCTATGGATAATGTTAAAAATACAAATACACACAGAGTCTATTTTACTTTTCTCTGCTTCATACTAAATCTGTTTTTTAAATTGTTATATAGACATGGTTTACACGGAGTTCATTTCTATGATTACAACATGCGAGCAATCTTCGCCATCCCGAGGACCAGCACTTTGTGGGTGAGTGTGACGATATCCTCATGTTTTATCCTTCAGTTGTGGAGGCGATAAACACAAAAACAAAGTGCAAATCTTACACACTTTTTGTTCTTAAATTTCTGCAAACTGATTCAACAGAAAACAACGTATTAGCTAAAATAAAAATTAGTTCATTTGCATATTTTAATTATTTGACACTGATATTCAGTACTGAATACTGAAACACTATATTCTGGTACACTTCATAAACCAGATAAAGCTTGTTTGTTGAACTTTTCAGAGGGTTTTGTGCTCCTTCTAAAAAAGACATTTCAAAATAACTGTTTTTCAAAAACTGCTAATGTGAGTGATAGTATTTTTCTCATTTTTCTCATTTCTCTAGTATTATTATATCCTAATGCTGGTTGCTCTTTCCCTGTTTTCTTGCAGTCCATATCCACCTCTGATTGGTTGAGCTGTGTAGCGACATCAGACACACTTGGTGAGGTGATATTGGCTATTTTACCTCAGTTAGTCTTCAAACGAACACTAGAAAGACGTTTGGTAAGTTCCCTTGTCCTATTTGTCTCTTTATTAAGATGTACCTTGACATTCAAGCTTAATTTAACATGTTTCAAACATATTTTAGTTGTTTAAATTTTAAAAACCGTATCGTATGAAGTAGATTTATGACAGAACACATATTTTCCACCTTCTCTCTATGTCTTCAGCCTGTCTACTTCACATCTATGGTGCCTTTAGAAGAAGAGGTGGTACAGGATGTGGAAAGAGAGGAACAGCAGCAAGAAACAGAGGGACCGGGTGCTGAATCTGAAGGAGGAAATGAGAATAATAATGAGAATATTGGTGGGATAAAAGAGAAAGGCCCTTCTCTGCCATTTAAGAACTACAAACAGGCTGCAAAGAAGTACTACCTCCAACTTACAGACTACAATATGGTAAGAAAACAGTCTGTTTAATAAATATTCATGGTGTCAGATTATAAGAAAATATTAGAAATTTTAGTTGACATGATGTATAAATAGTAGCAACTGGGTAGCTTAGTTATTTTACACCATTGGCTTTGGTGTGGAAGACGGCCAGTTCGATCTTCAGGTGGGCCCTTGGGTAAGGCCCTTAAGGCTATACTCACCTATGCCTGCATCCACAAGGGGACAGTGTCTCATTGTGCCCAAACCTGGATAAATACAGATGGTTGTGTCAGGAAGGGCATCCGACATAAAAAACCTGTGCCAAATCAACATACAAATCTGATTTGCTGTGGTGACCCCTGAAGGGAAAGGCCAAAAGAAACTTACTAGTGTGTTGGTCTTCTTTACTGCATATTTAACTTGAATTTACAAAGGTTATTCTTGAATTATACAAAGAGAAATAACTATCAATCAGCTAAAAATAAAAACAGCCTGCTGGAGTCAGAATAGGCCATATTTTTGTCTAATTCCACTAAGCTGTTTTAAGATAAGATAAGATAAGATCGTACTTTATTAATCCCAAAAAGAGAAATTCACACCTTCCAGTTCCAACTGATCAAGATACATTTGAACACAGACAAACATGGGAATACAGATACAGTTGAACTGACATGCAACTAAAACATCAATATCTACAAATTATCATTAAAATTTGTTATCACTCATATTGTATTAAGAAGGTGGTGCTATTAAAACCATCACAGAATAGTGACACAGATATGCATTGAACTTCAAATGGTGATAAATGATGTTGACATAATAATGAAAATATTATACAAAAAAATATTGAGGCATGTCACACCAACATGTTCCCTTTCCTTTTTTTTTTTTTGAAATATGATAAAAATGTTCATGCAAGTTGTTGTCAATAGTTAGTAATCAATTATTTTATGTCCAGGATTCGTATATACAATATTAACAGGCACACAACACCTCTACCAACCTACTCACCTCTTACCTCTACCAAAACATCAAAATAAATTATGTTACTATTACTGTATACCATATATAAACCAACATCCTACACCAAAAATCCACTCACTGCTGTCATTTTTTCCCAAAATGAAGCTGATGTCTCACACCAGGCCCTTGTTACCAGAAGTCACCTCAGAGAGAATATTAAAGCAGAACCGAAACAATGAAACAAGACAATAAAATCTAATTAACCTATGTGTCAATCAACTAAATAGGATCCATCTTCAGTAGATCAATACATAATATGAAACAAACAATAAGAATTAGAAAAATCCAAATTAATGAAAATATGTTGTGTGTGCATTGGGAGTCGCACTTGCTCCTTCATAGTTTATACAAGGAAGCAAACAAAATTAACCCTAAAATAGAATAAAACATCGGAAGATATATTTAATAACATCGTAAAATTTAATTATTGTTACATTTGTTGTTTTATAGCCCATAGAACACCTGAATTCAATATGTCCCTGTATGTTAGGTTTCATATAGTGTATTTCTGTTTCATCCAGTCAATGGGAAAAAATGTTGAGTGTACTGACAATTAAAACATCCGCTGTCCAACATTTGAGCTTTAGAAATTATCCATATTTACATATTCGTAGAATCTGTGTATTAAATGTGGGAGGGAGACATTCTATTATGACAATTTCTGTATAAAAACAATATTTGATAAAGTATAAATTCATTCAGAGTATTTTTATTCCCATGCCTGGATTGGATCTTTTAACTGTGCAGTAATACCCCCATCTCCTCTGACTTGCAGCGCTCCTTCACGAACAACATGAAGCGAGCCGTGTGGAAACGCATGAAAGACACCGAAGTGAAGACGAAGATCAACGTTGATGAATTCCCTTTGGCTGCATTACACAAGGTGTCTACACACACTTGCACACACTGATAGCACAGGCATCGTCAGACTCCTGCTGCAGCTCGATGGGAATAGGAAAAGAGAAAAATAAACACCAGGATGGAGGTGAGGTATAGAACAGGAGCCTTTTCCTCCTCCTCCTCCTCCTCCTCCTCCTCTGATGGGCAGCTATAAAGACAGGCCGAATGTAATGATGTGTAAAATGAGAAAAATGTCACCCTCTGTGAAGGAAGGGAGGGGGAGATGGAAAGCAGCCGTTTGAGCGTTTGATGTGTTTAATTTTAAGAGAGGCTGAGTGGAGGGTGTCGCTGTGCCCTCTGGGATGAGATGATGGACGGGCACTTCATAGGACAATCTCCAAAAACTAAACGCCACCGGCTTTTTGACCGGCTTTTTGTCTGAAGAGGATAAATGAATTAGGAAGGGGAAGAGAATAACTCAAGGAGAAGAAGAGGGAAGAATAAAAGGAGAGACATGGGAGGACGATTTATGTGATGAAGAGATGAAAACGATGAGCTTCAGGAAGGAAGAAGCAGTGATATTGACCCATGACAGATTAAAGCTGAGTCATCCAGAGAAAAGAGTGGACTAGAAGTGTTCATGAACATCCACACTCACGCAGATATACTTCAAAAACTGCTATTTTCTACCATTTAAGAAAAAACCTGTTAACTTATCACTGTCAATAATAAAATGCAACAGGTTTAACACTCTTTAGGGCAGTGGTTTTAACCTTTTTTTGGCTCGTGACCCTATTTTAAGATCACAAATTCCTGCCGAGCCCAGATATTCAAAACAAATAGTTTTATTTTTTTTACTATTTTTTTTTCATATCGTAGTTTGCTATACTACGTTGCAAATAAACATTAATTTTAAAAGACATTTAGTCTATCTAATGTATGTTATAGACAGACAGAAAAAGCAGGTTCAGATTACTACACAAAGTGAGGATTTGATTTTCCTTGGTCAGGATATGTACAGTCAGTCCAGCTTGTATTTACAAGGCTGATAATTAATACTGAACAAACAATAACTCAATCTATGAATTATTAAAGAGCTGCAGCATCTGAAATCAATCACAATAAATATTTAACAGATAAACAGTACCACAGTGCTTCAGTTTCAGCTTCACAGTGGATGGATTGTGATCGTCTCTGTCAAATCACCATGTATTTTTTATTATTAGTAAGTTTTTATTTAAAATATTTATCAATTGCAAGAAATTTCAGGCGACCCCATGTATGGTTCTGACCCCAAGGTTGAAAAACACTGCTTTACAGTCTTTAAAATGTAGACCTGGACCTTCAGATAATAGTGCAGATGCAGAAGCTGTAACCTCTAAAGCCTGAGTGATACAAACATTTTATACATCCACGTAACCAGAGGAAAGACAGAATCACTTCATTCATGAATATCAGCCAGTTAGAGATGTCACTCTGACATAGCACCTGTGTATTATTGAGGTTTTCACTGCTAAACTCTTTCACATCATCTTCTTCTTCTCTTCCTGCTCAGGTGCGTTTCAATCCAAACATGAACTGCCACCCCTGGCTGGTGTCTGGAGGGCAGAGCGGTCTAGTGAGACTCAACTGTCTGAGGAGTTTCATCACCACCAATGCCAAGACGATGATCAGTGAACACCAGGCCCAGTTCAACAACCTGTACCACTCACAGCACCAGAGCCAGGTCACCCAAACTGTGACGGATACGCTATAGCAGGAACATTCAAGATTTGGATGAAAATGAACACCAAATTGCAAAAAAAGCTCTTAGTAAATGACACATGCAACAATAATTTATTATTTTATGTCCGTGTTTTAAGTGTTTTACAAAGATTACAAGACAAATCCACTCTCTTCCTCTTCTGTCCAACGACAAGTTCACAAGTTAAAGTCCGCCTTAAACAGCCCTGGTACCTATATGAATAACAAATCTAGTTTGCTGTAATCATTCCTTTTGTTCTTGATTTTACAAGTGTCGATTTGATTTTAGGTAAAGTTTAGAATTTTTTAAGACAGTTTTGGTATACACACAAGCATCCAACTACTGTTTATTGACAGAAAAAGTGGGAAAGTTCAAGGAGTTTTCCATTCTGATGTAATGTAGGTCCCAAGTTCTATCAGTTCTGGAAACTACAGTCTAGTTGTCGCAAAACCTGGACAAATAACACATTTAGCAAACGCAAAATACAGCTGAGATGAACTAAGGTTACAGGTCAGTGACATGTTCACTGTCAGGTCTTCACAGTCCAGCACCAGGGACAACTTTCCTCCTCCTCTACTGATCACTACTTTCAACCCCACCAGCACACCGGTACATTTTATTCGTGTTTTTTCATTATTGTATCAAGTAGATCGTTGTTTTTTGCATTTTAGAGACAAGATCACCCGGGAATTGCATGCCTTAATTTCAAGTTAACCTAGTCCAAGCAGAATCACAAGGTCCTGTTTATCCATAATGGGATTAGGTTCCATTGTCTTGGATTCAGTTTTCGATTTTTTTAATTGCCAGATTTGCTTCTAGGGTAGCTTTGCTGAAATCTGTACTTTGGTATTTACTGGTGTAGTCCAAACAGCTCCCGAGTAAGTCTGGCATTATCACTGGTCTACAATGTGGAACGAATCAGCGAATTTGGATCAATAATAAAGAACAATTAAGTCCAAATGCTGTTTGGCTATAGTTTAAGATACAGTTTTGGGTCATGATGGTTAAGGTTATGAATCAATGAGGAGTATTTGACTCTGAGTTACCGATTCTTGTAGTCAAATAAACAACATTTGACTAAATAAAATAAATTAAGTGAATTTATAGAAACATATGCATTTAATAAAGCTTTACATGTATCTTGACAACATTAGCCCCCCACGACTTATGTAATTTTTTTAAATCATCATATCAAACACATGTTGTCTTTGAAGCTGATTAATTCCAGGTAATTGTAGACCAGTGTACGTCATCTGTTTCACTAAAAAACCTCATTCAGCTCCACTTTTTTTACTCGATTTCTGCCACTTACATCAGGTGAGCCTGATTTATCATCATTGTAAAGTCAGTGTAAACTGTAATGTTTGTCCAGATAAGATGAAGAGGAAATCAGACTGAAGTGTAGTAGAATATTTATCGCACTAATCTGGTATTAAACCTCCAGTTATACACCTGGTAACCTCTGTCTGCTACAGACTCTTACAAACCCAGAATCTTTTGTAATCTACAAGGCATTACAATATCGCTGCGGTAAATTTCTTAGCTTCACCAATTCAAGCCACGATGAGTTTTAAAAATGGCGGTTCAGTCTGTCAGTTATCTCTTCTGGTGAAGTGTGCAGTTTATTTTCGTACAGTACCTTAAACATGCACATGGCTGATTTTAGTTTGAAGCTAAAACTCAGCTGTGGTCGTAGGTAGGAGGAGGACTTGAAGGATTTGTATCATTAGGCTCTTGACGCTGCTGTACTGGTCTGATTTCATTTTCTCTGCTTGATATTAACTCAGGTTAACATTGAGGGAAAATACTTGAACTTTTTTTTTACTAAAACCTGTTTTTGACGAATGTATCGAGTAATGTTTATATATAGTTTGTGACAATTTAACTTATTTTGATATTTCCATTCCTTTTTTTTTGTTCCCACTTCACTCAAATGATTGAATTAATCTGTTTTTAGTAGTTTGAGGAATTTTCATTGAATATTTTCCATAAGTTAAAGTTGGGGTTTGGAAAATATGGCTTTTTTTAAAAAAAAATCTGTAATAGTTTTGGAATTCTGATCTGTCAACACAAATACAGTGCTGATGAACATGCACACGAGTCAGTATAAATGTACAAATCAAGGTAATTGTCAAAAATGTACAAACACAGCATTTGTTCTTTTGTTGTTGTTTTTTCTGGGATTATTTTTGAAATGTTACATATAATAAATACTTTTGTAGCAAAAGTGAAGTTAACGTTTAAATGTAATTCTTCAGTCTTCCTGGGAAATAACTCATATCACGAGTAGCTTTTGATTTTGACATAATTGTGGCATTTTACAATGAAAAAATGTTGCCATTTATGCAGTGGGATGTTTAGGGGTGTGGACATTTTAGCTGTTGTTGTGCATCTCCAGGCTATTACAGTGCAGTGTAAGGCATGAAGGTGGGACTCCATAAAAACGTACACACTCCAGTTGCATCACTGTGCTGGATTATGCTCAGTTAAATCATAAAATTACCTTCTGCTTACTTTTATTTACCAATTTTTCTTGATCATGTTGAGATGGAAATGAGGGTTCATACTAAGGAAAAGACACCACGGCGAGAATCTTATAACAAAATGTTGGACGATGGGCTTCAAATTGCCACATTTCACTTGAAGCAGTACATTTTTATAATGTTTAACCTGTAAAGATTTGTTTGTGACAAGTTCCAAGTCACTGTTTCTCTACATTTAACTGATTTATCATCATTTATAATGATATTATTCTCTATGTTCTACAGTATGTCTATTTTACTGATGACGTAGATGTTTATAAAAGTTAAGTAAATTCAAAGGTTTTATCAGAGTAAAGTAAATGATGAAAAAAAGTTACTTTTTCACAAAATATAGCATTAACGGAACATAAAAATAAGCATCTACAATCACCGTTATTGATCAAACTCCATGGGTTTTACTGGTGGAGCAATATTGTAGTTGACTTTGTTTCCACGTTCACTACGGAGCCTCTCAATGTCCAAATGCATCATATCTGATGACCATGAAAAGATGACAAACTGCATTTTACCTAAATTGTTTACATGTATGGATAGGATTAATGGATCAACAGGTATTGGACATTTAAGACAAGTAGATGTTTTTGGTCTTCGTGGATTAAAGCAGAAAATAAACAATAATTTTACAATATGACTGGTGGCAACAGAAATAGGAATCAACTTGATAAACGGCGACATCACTTCAATCAAAATGTATTGGAATGTAATGTAATATTCAAATAACATTTTACAACAACACAAAGAAGACCAAAGTGCTAAAGACATTATTAAATTGTCAGATAACAGTTTAATCAAATACTATAAAAGTGCTTAAAACAATAAGACACAATACACAATGATTTAAAAAAAAAAAAAAAAAAAGGACCACAGATTTAAAACCTAAGGGTGTGTGAGTGTTGAGGGTTCAAAGTCAGTCTGACCAGGTGTGTCTTTAACCTGGACTTAAACAGGGACAGGTCAGTGTTTATCTGGATTCAATCCACTGCAGTTGAACATCTAGTTGTCATCGTACTACTTCACATGTGACAATAAAGAGCAATAAAGTAGTGGATGTAGCTTATACGTAAAGATAATCTTAATTTAAGGACCAAAAAAAAGTTTGGCACTAGCTAATATTAGCCTGTATATTTCTACATGCTAATATTAGCATGTATTTCTGTGGCACGAGCACCAACTGCTACAGAGTCATGGAAGACCCTATTAAATACCGCCTTTTGCTTGTAAGTACTCTCATTACTATTATTATTATTATTATTATTATTATTATTATTATTATAGAATAATGAAAGATAGTGTGTGGAGTGCTGGGTTTTAGTTAATAAAAATAGAATCCAGAGCAGCCACAGCGACTGCAGCTAACATAATATTAGCATGTTAGCCAACTCTGCATCTGCCAAACTGGATCTTTATGGATTATCCCGGGGCTTTTATTAGGTATTTGACACCTCATAAAAGTCTTATTCTATCCGTGTTTAGCGTGTCAGCTCTTTATCTGTCCTGTTCAGTTCAGGAGAATAAAATAATAATTTATGTCAATACTCATCTGAGGATAAGTGAAGTAATGCACGTGCTGTGAAAGGACCGGTGGTTTTATCACTATTTAAGATGCTTAATGGTAAGCTCTTCTGATAGTATTTGATTATATAGATGTATGACCTTAACTGGTTCCTCATTAAAGAGAGAAATTAGTGTAAACAAATAAATGGACCGTTTGGAGACAGAAATTATTTTTATAGTGATGTCAGACTTAACCAGAACAAACTGCATCTCTTCAGTCAGGTTGACTGTTTGTTGTTGCTGATAGAGTATAGTTTTATGGCATTCTCTCTTTTCCTTTAATAAAGAATGGTCGAGTGTGTGTTACACAAAGGGAGGCATTGAAGCTCTTTTCCAACAGCTCTAATCATGGCTGACACTAAGGTAAGCAGAAGAGAGCACTTGAACGCAACCTTGGTTTGCGGCGGGTGTGTTGACGAGGCGAGGCTCGGGGCTGAATGGGCTCTATGCTCAGCCCTACCACTTCCAGGAAGTGCAGGGGGCTGCTTTATTTCCTGTCTTATTATTTAGACACACTGATTAATCCAGGTGTGTCTTGTTATGACTACTGGGGTCAGGCACACCGGGATTAATAAGGGTGTCACTTCATGGGTTTTACTGGTGAATCAATGGTTCAGAAGGGGACGTGTTCATGTTCACAACAGAGGCTCTAAACATCCAAATTACTTGTATCTGATGACCATGAAAACCTGAGAAACTACATTTTACCAGAAGTATTTATATGTATTGAGAGGATTAACATATAATAAGCATAACAGGTATTTAGATTAGATTAGACAGACAGACACTCACTAAGTTCACATAAACAACCATCTGTCAGAGGGCATAAAATACAGGAGTCCTCTGAGGTGGGGATGACTTGTGTTGTCAAATGCATGATGACTCAACTAGTCTCTCCGCAGGTCCTTGCCTCAACTCATCCACTCACATCTCTGGTGGAAGGAATTAGGACCCAAGACCCAAGGACCTTCAACATGAATTCCATTGGTAAGTGTTGACTGTTTTTCTTTAACTCATCACACACACTTCAGATATGACTAATTAAACACCTACTCCCATATCACACTATTTAGTTATTCTTGGTTATAAACAAGTGATGTTTTGATTGGCATTTTTGCCAGTGGCTTCCATTGTTGGCAGTCAGATTCAAAGTAGGAATGCAGTAATTGTGAAATTCTTCCCTGGTACCAGTATTTACAGTATTAGAAAGAAGTTTTTGGACACGCTTAAAATTGTGCCCAATCTCAAATTTTATCATGAAACATTTGTGGAAAAATCTTGTCTTTCAGAAGATGTGGGTGCATCAGACAAGCAAATGCATGTTATTTTTATTTTTGCTAACAAGAAAAAAGAAGAAAAACTGTGCAGTCTTGACCATTTCACTTTGCCATGCCCTGGATGTATGGGTACATTTACAGTGATTTATTGGCCTTATTCTGTTGAATTGGATTCAAACGATAACAATGTGGTTGTAAAATACGAAGAAAAAAAACTGAAAAGGGTGATTCTCACCTAAAACCAAAAGTCACATTTTCCAAGTGTTTTCTCTAAAAAAAAAAAAAAAAACATTCAGCCTTTTGTTCATCATCTGCAGTCATTTATTTCACTTTACAAAAACTCTTGCCACACATAGAAATGAAATATCAAACATCACAGATGTGACAAGTGGATGTATGCAATATCACCATGACATTTAGATAAAGAGGACTTCTTTTTTCCAAGACAGATTATACAAGGAAGTTAAATGTATTTACACATGTTATACACAAAATAATACACAGGAAATACACAATATTTGACATATTTACAACAGTCACATTTAGTATAATTGTCACAAACATCAACAGCACAATACAAAGCATTCTCAGACATTAGACTTTCATGTTGAACGGACAGGAACAACATTTTTATGGAATTAAATAAACTTTTCAGCTCTGCTTTAACACCAGTTATCAAAACTAGTACAAGAAAATGCATTGGTCATTGTTACATTCACTTTCTTTTTACTTCTTGTAGCTGTTGGGTCCATATAGCATATTCTTAATTTGTATAACTTCAAAACAAAACTGTACTTAAATATAGAGGATCTCCTTAAAAATTCAAATTGCTGAAAATATACAATTTTGATGTTTTTTTTTTCTTTGATTAATCCTCCGCAGGGTTTATCGACATATTCTGATTGGCAGTTTCTGTACATGATACTGATTAACAGCTAACAACCATGCAAGTATTTGGATCAGAATGGATTTCGACTTTACAATGTACAATTGTTCCATCTTTAAAAGCAGCTTACAACATTAACACCTCACAGGCATGTCAGATGGCATGTTGGCTTTATTATGAAAGGGATTCCTACTGCTGAAGTGCAGATATTTGTCCAGAACTGCACAGAATCAATGAAAAACTGTTATAAGTCATGTATGTCTATTATGGAGCACTTTATTATCCAAAGAGAATGAAGAGATTGTAATGAGTCAATTAAAGCCATTCACATTTTCTATGAAGCAAAACCAAACCTGAAACATATATATATTTTTAATAATATGTCATGAGGTTTATCATGTTTGTCATTTAAGCAGTGATGGAAGATGCATTCAGTTCTGCAAAAGCAAGAGTTAGAACTGCAGCAGTTAGTCCCTCTACCAATTAGTCAACTAGTCTTAACTTAATCACCAGCTAGTTTTTTTACACAATGAATAATTTGAGAAAAAGAAGTTGAAAATTGTAATTTCAGCTTTTTGTATCAGAATTTATTCTGGTTTCGATACTCCTCTGTGATGTGACCTGAATATGTTGGGATCTTTGACATTGCATAGATCAAATAATTAATGGATTAATAAATAAAATAATAAATAAGTAAAAAATATGTAGATAAATAGACAGGCACGTTCAGTGGAAACTCACTGCTGCTAATAGGCTGAGTATCAAGACTAATAACTAACGCTAATGCTAGGTGCTGTGTGTATTGCAGGTAAAATCAAGAAACTGAATTTCCCCACAGGGACAATAAAGTGGGTTAACCTTTAATATTTAATCAATAAATTAATTGACAATGAAAATAATCATCAAGTTCTGCTGTAGTAGTAATATCACAGTGTGAAAAAACTCCACTCTTCACATTTATTCCCATTGAAATTAAAATGATCAACATCCAGCCTTGTAATGTCACATTTTTTCATAAAATATTATATTCATCTGTTTCTTTGAACACTCATTTAGTTTTATTGTTGATGTTATGTTGCAGGCAGAGAAAATAGGGTTAAGCAATGTATCATTTTAATTCCATCAGTTGAGGTTTTGTTTCAGTTCATTTGAAAAAAACACCTAAATAGTAAATTCAAGATTAGTGCGGTCAAGAAAAAAAAAAAAACACCTGTTTATTTGTTGCATAAGGTGTTTATTTGTGACTAAGGCTCTCCAGCCTTAGCCCAACAATGGTGCTGTATTTTAACAAATTTAAATTTTCAGCATATATTGTACATTGACATCTTTGCAAATGCTGTTTCTTATTGTGACAGTTGTTGATATTGCATAAAGAATGCAGAGATTTAATAAAGAAACATGTAGCTCATGTACACAGAAATTCCTGATCATCCAGTGAAAAAAGATGAGATTTAAGTTTCTAGCAATATCACCCAGCCCTAGGTGGGGTAAAACCTACCTTATATAGTGTTATCTGACTTATAATAAATAAATTTTTAAAAATGAGGATACAAATGTAAACAGAAGTAATTATTAAGACAAAATATGTTTGTAAAGGACAGCTGCTACTGAAAATATTGACAAATACACAATATGTGACCCTCAAAGACCTAGAAAACCACCCACTGCTGAAAAATATATCATTCTAAGCACTAATATCAGTGTGGTTAAAAAGTCTGGTAAATTGGAGATTGTCTGGTTTTCAGAATGTCACTTCTTTCATTTAGACATTTAATATTTAACATGTGTATCTGTGATGTTGTGTTTATTTGAACCTTTCACCATTTCTTATCTGTGGGTTGCAGTGGGAGTCAGATCCACTAATGGTAGACTATACCATCAACTGTGCTGTCATCCAAATAGTGCTAGTCTTGTACCCATGTTATTTGGATGTGTTTATGAGGGAATATTCATACGTTTGGGACAAAATTGGCCCCTTTCTGTAAAAATAGGCCTCATTGCAAAAACATCATTCACAAAAGATCAGCATGTGCCACTCAGTTCAAATGTAAAATCTTCAGATATTAGAGGGATCAGGTCTTATATTACTTCTGAGTATCTACTTAAATATAACAAAACCCTGTTAATCACATTAATCATACATATATGCATTATTATTATTACAGTCCGTCAGTTCTTGTCTAATTTGATGTTAATTTTACTGTGTATAAATGTGCACAACCTCTTTTGGAGTTGCTATGACATATCAAGCCATAATATTACTCTGGAGCCTATTTTGTTTTATATTTCAGTAGATTGTGTTATGGACATAAAATATTATGGAAGCATAAGTGTCGTTTTATTAAAGAGCTGTGTTTGTACACATTTGTGCAGACACAATCTGATGGTTTTTAACATTTTAATTATGAACATAAACCTGAAACATTGGAAACTATGGTGCAGAGATGCTCTTGGCATATCATTAGTGCAGAAATCTTTATAAATAGATGTAAAAAAAACAAACAAACAAAAAAACAGAAACCTAATGCAGTGCAATTCCAAGTGCTGAAGAGTGTGATCTAAACATTCTACAGTCAGAAGTGTAGAGCTGGGAAATGAGACTTTTTTCCCCCCCTTTTCTTTCTTTTAGTTTAAAAAACACCCAATAGACTAATGTGAATGTGAATAAAAATAGTCACAAACTCATATATTTTTTTACTTACGATGCTGACTTAAACAAAACAATTTAATACCAGAGACAAGCACTCCAAAACCTCCTCTAGGTCTTTCACAGTTAAAACACACAGAAGGTAATTAAATGTATTAAGTTGGGCATCTCTGAAGTAATTATAATAGTTATATTATTTATTTCATTTTTAAGTAGTGATCTATTATTATCTTAGAAGTAGATGAAAACATTCTTTTTTTGATAATTCTTTCAATTGTAGAGGCTTCCTGGTATTAAGTTATATTTTCAACAGGGATTTAATATATCCTTAAAAGTCCCTTTTCTGCTTCCTGTGATGATTGATTGTCCCGTTTAAGAACATTTATCAGCTTTTAAGCACCATTTATGAGACTGTATTTCACATATGTTTCACAATGTAATTACAAGCAGCAAATTGAAAAAAAAAAAAAAAAACATTGACATCTTCTTCTGGTTGTACCTCAGGTTATAGTACAAGGGTTTTAAGATGTAATATAAGGTGTAAGACATAGACTCTATGATGGGAAACTTGTAAAACACAGGCAGATGAGTCATTACCGAGGCATTCAGACGGATGGATGAAAAGGATGAGATGGACCCACAGCTGATGGATGAGTAACACTGAGGCTACAAGAACAATGAGAGAGATGAGATGGATGACAGCGTGAAGCTAGAACTAATCGTCCGACTGCTGGACTAAATCACTTTTGCCCCTCCGACCCGAGTGTCAGTGGAAGTGGCTGAATCTTTCCTCAGTAATTTATTTTCATTCTTGCTCGATCCATAAAAGTGCAAACTCCTACTCACTGAAATACACAGCGAAGACTAAATGGAATATGACTCTGATGGCTGAATCCCAGAAAAATGGCAGAATTGTTAAAGGAACAACTCAAAGTAGAGCTCAGCTGTGATGTTGTCAGCGTCATAGGAATCAGTCACACACCGCATAACCTGTAAAGACCCAAACAGCCATTGGTAACCAAATCATCTACTGATCTTAAGTATTTACTAACTTCTGAACCACTAAACATATCAACATGTTGAAATAATTGGTAGCAGTTGCAGCAACAACAAACATTTTAACCAAGCACAAGTGGATTTGTGGAACTTCACTTCCCACAAGAACATTGTGACAAATTTCTGAAAATGTCTGAGTGACCTACCAGCTCTGTTTGTCAACAAGTAGATTGTTTTGGTTTGGTTTGGTGATAAAAGTCACAGCTTTAAGAAAAATTAAATATAGAGCTGGGAACTTTGTTATATTGTTCACTGTTGTTTTTATTTACTTTTAATTTAATTTATAATATCAGAAATTGAGAAAAGAAATCACTGTGAAAATGCTCTTCCTGTCTGAATATTATGATGGATTGTGTTTTGTGCCATTTGTGGAGAAATGAAACCAAAATAAGGCTTCTATCATGTTTTAGTGTAAGTCCCCCACCACCACTACCACTACCACCATCACCACACATAAATATACAGATGTTATGTAAAACTAAGTTTTTTTTTCTCTTTGTTTTCCACATGTAAACAGCATTGTAGGTCAATAAAACTGAGATTTTTTTTTTAAATGCTTTCCAAAGTGAGGATTTTTCAGGATTATTTCTGCATGCAAGTTGAAGGAGTTACAAAATCCCTGCAATGCACACATGCTTATTGTTTTGTGTAATAAACATGCTCCTGAATTATCAAATGTAGGTCATATATGAGTATGTCGGTGTACTATCTGCAGTAGATCAGTCAGCAGTGGTTCCATTGGTCAAGTTAAGTTTATCACATGTAAGTGCTGCTCATCTTCATGACAGAGTTCATCCAGTACTATCTAAATATGTCTGAGGGTCCACAATACAGCACAAACCATGGTTTCTGTGAGCATCGTTTTTGCATCCTATTGCACACACAATGTTTTGTAGGTTGTGTGGACAGAGTGTATTTCAATAAATTACAAACCACCAGGCTAATGAAGAGCTTTTTTCCCAATGAAATCCATTTTCTCAACCAACACATATAAGTGACTCTGCAACTTCACAACTTCTATTGCTCTAATTTATTCATTATTGATGCCGGGATATATAGCACATTATTACTGCAGACTGTATAGTACAATAGACTCATATTTTGTCTTGTATTTCATTCACTATTTATGCATTTTATGCTACGTTTCACACTGATGCACTCTCTTCTGCCCTTGTTTCATTGATGTGTGACTTAAATGTGGTTAACTTGAGTTTTTCTGCTGCATATGTATGTTTTGTTTGTATGTGTAAGCCCCACTGATAGAGTACCCATACTTTTGTCAAAATCCAATGACAATGGCTCCTTATCTTACCTTAAACCCCATTTAAAAAAATATAATGTATAAAGAATGGAAAGCACTAGGTTATTTAGTTGTCAGTCATCCATGGTACCTCCTCACACTGAAAATATGTGGAGATTTACAGTATGTCACAACATGGGATAGAATTCTGTGAATAGAGTCAAAAAATATTGCATTATTGAGTATTTTCAAGTCAATTTACAATGTAGTGAAAGGATTTTAAAGAAATTCTGTTAAAACATGCCCACTGAAGCTTTACCTAAAGCATTTTTACCACTACTTAATGTTGTATATTAGTTTTGCTTTCATCATGTTTGTCCTCCATTAGTGTAAAATGTGTATGAACTTGATGGAAATCGGTGTAGTTGCCCTTAGCAACCAAGTAATGCTAATACTTTCATTTTCAGCTATATTGCTGAAATAACTCTCCAGCATGTGTGCTTCCAAAACTGGCAGTTTTTTGTTGTTGTTGTTTTTTTTTTTTTTTAAATCTAAAGTAATTATTAAAAATCAGGCAGTGGTTTCAGTGTTTTTAAAGCATTATTGAAAATGTGTAAGGATTTAAGTGATTATTCCTTACATAGCTGCATAAATATATCCGTAATAAATCATGAATCCTTCCTTTAATGAGTGTAAGGTCTCTGAAGGGGGAGAAATGATATGTACCAATGTTCGTCCTCTAGCATGAACACACAATGACTTTGCTGTTTTTGGTTTTTAATGATAGGATTTAGCTGGCCAACATTAGAATCTCCAAAACTCTCCTTTTTATCCCACAGAGCTGCTTTTGGGGACACAATTTTGTAACCTTCCGGAGAAAATGAAGACATGCCTGAGCCGGTCCAGGTCCAGTTCATTCTGGTATGGGTATCAGTCACTGGGGTCCTGGCAGTGGAAGCAGTGGCTCATGTCTTCGGTGTAGAGCTCCACTTGGATGGTGACGCTGTGGAAGCCGAACTTGGTGTGGAGCAGATCAGTGGCCTCCTGCAGCACAGACTGAGGATCAGCACCTTCTTCTACACAGAGGGACAGAAAACAACTCAGTGAGTCTGATTCAGATGCTTTGCTTTTGGTCTGATTTCAAACTTTGCTTTGCTGATACTTGGGGAAGGTGTAGTGCAAATTCTTACAAATCACAAGCTGTAATTTCGCATACAAGTGTTGTTTTTGCTTGGAAGTGCATTCATTACTGTACTGAAATAAAGTTGTAGGGTATCTGTACTAGGACTGCAGGTATAGATTATTTTTAAAGTCAAGTATTGTACCACAAAATTCAGCGATTATTCGAGTAATTAGATTTTTTTTTCTTTTTAAAATTTTAGTATAAATCTAAATTTACTTTATTATATATTACATTATATATTATATGACTTTGTACCCTCATGTGTAAAAAGCAAAGTGCACCGCTGTTTAGTCATTTATGTGTAGATTTATTTGTTTATTTATTACTAAAGATCAAAATCTGTCTCCCATGTTATTATCATGAAACACACATTGTACAAACCCACAGATCAATACATTTCATCCTGGTCCATTTGTCCATCCTCAAATATCAGATGTAAGTGGCCTACATGGTAGGTGGGTGACATTACCTATGGCCAGGTGAACGGAGACCAGCGCCTGGCCTAGAGTCAGAGCCCAAAGGTGCAGACAGTGCATGGACTTCACAGCCTTTACAGACAGCAGCACCTCCTTCACAGAGTTGAACTCTATTCCTTTAGGAGACCCTGAAGAAGACACATAAAAAGTCCTGTGAGATTTATAGCTCACATACAAAGCTCTGTTTGATGCAAAGTCTTGTTGATAGTTGTTTTAAAACAGAGGTGTAGTGTACACGTCTAAAAACCTCTACTGCTGCAAAAAAAATAAAAAATTCTAAAGATTTAACCATTCCTGAGTGATTTATCAGCATTCTATTATTGTCCTCTGTTTTTTTTTAAGTCAAAATCTAGTTTTTCCTAAATCCAATTTACTAACAATGTAGATGTTCATAAAAATTAACAATAAATTCATAAGAAAAAGTGAGTTTTTCAAAATATAATATATCGCCAACTAAAAAAACAATTGTCTACAACCACTGCCATATAAATTTTAATTTATACTGTTTTAATAACTATTTGGCCACATTTATGAGTTTTACAGCAAAAATGCTTAGAATTTGAATGTCAGTTTAGATACATACACAACATGAAACCACACAATGTGTGATACCTGCCAATAATGTAATAAAGGCTTTGAGCCTATAAGATTAAGGAATTTTGCTAACTACATAAAACAATTCTTTAACAATGTAAAAACCACATCTGATCATGTACTAATACATAAATGTGACTGCTTTTCTTGGAAATAAAGGATTTGCTCCTCAAAAATATGTGTACTGGATGATACAGTCGTCATATTTACTCAAAGATAGGCAGTGTGCAACTCTTTCTTTCCTTAATTATGTTTCAAACATTTTATTACATTATTGGCAAGGTATTATGTTATTGACTTTCTTACAATTCAGAACTATTATGCTATTGAGAGGGATTATGTTATTGGTTCATTTATTAATCTCATGTGGACAAAGCTATATCTAATGCTTCTTCCAAAATGAATGTAAGAACCATGACTAAAAATGTGTCTGTTTTGTAGCTAAATTTTCTTTTAAAAAATGCCCCGGGGTGTTAAGTTCGGTCATCTCAACTCAGGTTACTGATGTGTAAAACTACTTTTAGAATCTTCTGCAGGATGTGACCATCTGTGCTCAAACGTTAGAGTAGCCAGAGCAGTAATATGAAGATTTTTTTTTTTTCAAGATGAGGAATAATTATTTTACCCAGGGCATGCAATTACACCAGTAGCACTGAAGAGAAAATATTGTGTGAGGCAACTAAAAAGACAGGCAACACTGCAAATAACTTAACAACTTGACAGCCTTCGTGTGACTTGATGATCTTGTTGGATGGGGTTAAAAGTACAGCTTGATCATGGCTTCGGGCAAAGAATCAGCTGGCACAGAAATAGTTTTCAGGTCATATCTCAAAGTACACTCAAAGATACAGACAGATGACAAACTAAAGGAAAAAAAAACATGAATAAATGAAAACTAAATGAATATGGGTGTTACTTGATGGTGGTTTTTTTCCTTAACATGTCACTCTTTGTATATTTACAATGAGTTAATATTAAATTTATATGCAAAAAGCTGAAGGTGGGTTGTGATACGCTGTCATTATATCAAATCAAAAACAAGCCTGTGTATCTATAGACTGTATGAACATGAGCATAAATCCAAAAACACACACAGAGTCCACTTCCCTTTTATAATATAGAGTGATAAATCAGATTAAAGGGATAATTCTAGATTTTTGACATGAATCTGTATTTCATCCCTGTCATCAGTGTAGTACATCCACACTGACTTACCCCAGACAGTGTCCTGTGAGCCCAGTTCTGGTCCTGTTTTGGTTGAAACGAAAGTAGTTCTGCAAGTTTTGCAGGGTCACTAAAATAAAAGGTTTTTCTTCTAATAACAGCATGTGTTCAAAAGAGTGATTTATTTGCATCACAAACCAATGTCCACAAAAAGGTACACCTCGTAATCACTGGCCCTACTTTCTCCTCATATCTCTGGGCGCTACCACAAGATGACACTAGTCTACCTGTTTCACTGCTGAAAAAAGTTGTTGACTAGTGCACAGCAGTCAGCATCATGACAGCGCACTGATAGTAAATGAGAGAAAGTAGGGCCAAGTGATTAGGAGGTGTGACTTTTTTGTGGACATTGGTTTTGTGATGCAAATAAATCACTCTTTGAACACATGCTGTTTTGAGAAGAAAAACGTTTTGTTTTACTGACCCTCACAAACTTGCCGAACTACTTTCACTTTGACCAAAACTGGACCAGAACTGGGCTCACAGGACACTGTGGGGGGTAAGTCAGTGTGATTGTACTACACTGATGATGGGGATGAAATACAGATTCATGTCAAAAATACACAACTATCCCTTTAACACACCTCCAATTTCTCCAATACTCTGATGTCTTCAGGAATGTATACCCGTTAATCTTATTCTCTTACATCTGTGAATATGTATTCTAAAAAATGTATCCTAGAATGGAAGTTATGTAGTCAATGGAACAGAAGACAGTCACTACATAAAGAAATCTGATAACTGTCTAAAACATTCTAAACCAGGATTTTTCCAGTATCACATTTCTGAAGTACATGTAAATGCATCATATCTGATTATTACAATTATCTTATTGCTCACAGTTATGGTGTTTTTAGGGTCATATATAGGCACTTAAAGTCTGGCTTCACAAACGCTTTTCTGGATGAATTTGAAACTCTATTAATGCATATGGATTAAAACATAATGTTAACGAAGCTTCTTTGGTGGCAGAGTACTTTGGTTCATAAAGTGTCCATGTGAACGTGAACTTAGTTTTTAGCCATTTGGAGGTCAGGAAACTCAGAGGGATAACGATCTGATGATCAGTTGTATTTGGATCACGTGACTAAATGAGAACACATTGAAGTGATATTGAACTTATCACATGAAGCAGCTGCGTTTTTCCCCAGGCCAAAACAGTATCAGAGGAAGGACTTGCTGAATTCAGGGAAATTTCTTCACTGCCCTTATCTCTAAACACAGTAAACATTTGGTTTAGAGATTTAGCTGTTGAATACCTTCCATGAGTATCCTGAAGACGTCTCTGAGGATGGTGATGGTGGTGCAGAGGACAAAGACAGAAAACAGGAACGTGCAGATGGGGTCTGCAACTTTGTAGTCAGGCTGAAAAACAAAAAAAAGGGGCATGTTTAGAAATAAAATGGCTTTAAAGAGTGAGACAAGAAACATCAGATGGTGTTTCTGCAGTCAACACATTTAGACGTTCAATTTTAGGCAATTTTAGACAAAAACAACATCTTGGACTCTTCAGTTTGAGCAAGAATAAGGATAAAAGTTACACATGATGACAACAGCATTAAACTGAAACATGAGAATTGATAAAAGCACTTATTTGTGTTGAATTGTCTCATAATTAGTGCTATATCAAAAAAAAAAATAAATAAAATGATAGAGGATAAAATGACATTAATATGCTTTTTTCACGAAGTATTGACTTAATTTTCAAAATTTCAAAATGTTCTGACATTTTTCTAATAATATTCTGTCTGTAATCATGCTATATTATGAACTCATTTTCATACTGTTCTGACTTTGTCTTCTGACTATTCCAACTTTTCTCAAGAAATATTATGACTTTTATTTCATTGTGTTCTCAATATATCACAACTTTGTCCTCATAATAGGTACATTTCTGATGATTTCCTTCACACTATTATCCCCTTATTATAGTCATATACACCTTTTTATTGTAATATCATGACTATACTTGATAATGATTTTGAGCAAAACAAGTGGAATGAAAACCCACATGACCAGAGGAGGAAGAACTTGTGTATCTATCATTCACCCTGACTGACATCCCATTCTCACCCTAACGTGAATGTGATCTATATCTGACCCGAAAGTAGATGACAATGGCCGCCACCATAACTCCGACACTCTGCAGCAGGTCGCCAACCACATGGATGAAGGCGGCACGGACGCTGGTGTTGCCATGGCCACTGAGAAGAGCGTGGGAGTGGCCATGAGAGATGGGACTCTGGCCATTCTCGTCAATCTGGTGGTAGCCGCTGCCGTGGGCGTGGAACGTGGTGGAGTGATGGAGAATGTAGGCCATGCTGCACACAGACAGAGGTACTGTTATTGTTATGCATGCCTTGCTTAAGGGTTCACGGGTACAAATATAGTCCTAAATAATGAGGACTTTGGGAATGATGTAGTTTTTTTGTGAGACAGTAAACGTGAGCTTGACTTTTATTTATATCAAGTCCAGGAGTTTTGAGATGGTATTTTTCAATCATGTATCACTTATTTCTTAAAATAATGCTTTGTTGTTTACATGATACATCGTCGGGATAGTTGGATGGGGGTGGGAATTGTTATACTTGTGTGTCAGTCAACTATTTTTATTTTACTTTTTATTTTTCTTTCCTGCTGTTTTGTGATTTTTATATATACCTTGTTGACACATAAAGGCAATTTTATGTCACTATAATTTAAGTTTTTATGAAATAAACCTGTTTTGTTTTGTTTTTTTACTTCCAAAATGATTTTTTTTTAAAAATTCATTATTATTATGTGGACAGACAAAATGAAGAGATTAGAAAATGTCATCACACCCCACTATATGTATGCTGATCCAGTTGCTAATTTTGTCATAAAACTCATTTCTGGATCCAAAAAGTCTATACCAGTAGAGTCTATATACTATTTATTATAAATTCTGTCTTAAATGAGGCACCAGTTAGAATTCGTAGGGGCTAAATTAAAACATTTCATAGTTAGTGTTTTACCTACAGTAGATCATGATCGCAGCTCAAATATTCTTTTATGCTCTTTGTTGTTTTTTGCAGTGCATCACTTCACTTTATTCTCAGATGTGTGTTGACTTGCATTGTTTATTTATCGTCAACTAAAATGGATAGGACACATGTGGGACAAATAATGAAGTGTGAAGACATGAAACACCTCATTGTTTATCAGGGTAATCCACAAAGGTCCAGTTAGCCAGATGCAGTTGGAATTAACATTAGTTAGCTTGTGTGCTAACATAAAGTCATGCAGAAGTTTGTTGTTTTTTCTGTATTTAGACCTTTAAGCTTTACTTATCAACTAATTTAGTTAACTTCGTAACATACTAAACTCTTGCAGTCCTCTATGTCCAATATGTCTGATGGTTCATATTGTCCACAGTTTAAAGTCCAATCCAAATGGACTGTCCTACTATTTTCCTACTGTTTTATTGTTTATTTGACAGGGACATTATGCAGTCACAAGACAGCACCAGAGTTAGGTAATGGCTGATTTACATCTGCAGTCCCTGAGCAGGTAAACAGACAACAGTTAATACGGTATATGAAAACAAGACATTACATAAAACAGTCACCAGATAATTTAAAAAGCAAGCATAGATACAAATACAACCATATAATATGAAGCTTGAAATACAATAATAAAAATGTAGTCTAAAAAATATAATCTGTACAAAGGATAAGCAGTGAATATAAATAGTATTAAAAGGCCCCACTGTAGTTATATCAGCATCTTTAAGTGTATATAATTTGCAGTAATTTGTACACTTTACTGTGTAGAGATATTTTACGTAACAACGGTCGCATAGACATGACATAAACCACATCCTACATCCATCATAACATCCTGCACACTAATTTTTATGTCAAAGATATTTTTTTTTCCATCAAAATTCATTACACTTGCTTCTTTTCTGCTCCTGAACAAGTATACTGTTAGCTTAGATATGTCAGCTAACATCAGCAGATGCCCAACTCCAACACAAACTGTACAAAAGTGCATACAAATTTTACATATTGAACCCTTAATTACTATATA
>JAPSES010000098.1:500229-515184 GCA_029822895.1 Maxillicosta whitleyi | reverse complement strand
AAAGTACAACAGAGGTTTCAGCTGCAGTATGAATTAAAGCAAAAGACAACAGTGACACAAATACAGACTCATACAAGGAGCCAAAAACCAGACTGTGAAGGTGAGAGGTCTGGTTCCTACAAAGTGAGATGAGCAAATATAGACTAAGTCATAAGTCTCAATTAGTTTTTTCTTCCATCATTCCAAAGATGTTTACACGAGAGTGAAAAATGCATTCTCTGCATTTCCTTTAATACTTTCAATGTCTCCTTTTTGTGACATTAACCATGTGTGCACAATTACACATCCAAACCGTTTGCACCTCCCTTTGAGATGTGTTAAATATAGACGCAGTTTCTATGACCAAAATAGTTTTGGGTTTGATAAATCACTTTACATGTGCTAAATTAATATATTTACATTTTCTCCTCCCAGCACATGGACAACTGCATGTAAACGCCTCATTTTGCATATTCATTGTGGCAAACGTACTAACTGCATGCAGATGCACTGTTTGTACCTTTTTTGAAAGATGCAACCCTTAGTGCGCACTGTTAGTAAATCAGTTTGTACATTTTTTTGCTTGTGCAATGAGGTTACACACATTTTAATCTACAAACCTTTAATAGATTCAGCCCATTGAGTAAAAGCATGTTTAATTCCATGTCAAATATGTATGAGGGAAATAGAACAGTGAAGTCTTTCTTTTTTGTTTGAGGTGTAGCATAAAGACTTGTAGTTAAATATCTTTTCAACTATGAGAATGTTTGATGTCCTGGGAGATTTTATGCTCTCAGTACCTGTTTATATGCTATATTTGGATTTCAGAGATCAGCACGTTGCCATTTCATTCTTGCAGATACATTTAACCCAGAGCTATAAATGACTCTACTCCACTTCTGTGCAGATTACCGGTGTGTCCATCCTCAGAGCTGGGGAAACCATGGAACAGGCTCTGATGGCTGTTTGTAAAGACATCAGGCTGGGAAAGATCCTCATCCAGACCAACCACGATACAGGAGAACCAGAGGTACGTGAGCAGTGGAGTGTAAGAGAAACACGGCAACACCCAAATAAAAATGTAAAATAAAATAAAGTGTTTCATTAGTTGTAGTCGCTTCGCATAACTCACCTCTGAAATGTTGTGCAAATGTTTCAAATGAAAGTGGGATTGTAGCAGAGAAGCGAAGCATGAAATGTTCAGGAATTCATCAAAGCTCAATGTTTTCCAGAACCAGAAAGAAAGTGGTAGTTCAGCACGCAGAATACTTGAATACTCTACTCAGTTGCTTTTTGTTTGGAGTTTCTTTTGCTTTTTCTCAGTATGTTTTCTTGATCTATTCACAAATGTTGTCATCAAGTTTGAGTGTCAATAATTTTCTCCACAGACTGGTTTTGTCTCTGTTCGTGGATGCACAAAATAAATCTGAATGTCATCTACACAGTCGCACTTTTCCAGTCTTATTTTCTTTCCCTCCCTCAGCTTCATTACCTTCGTCTGCCCAAAGACATCAGTGAGGACTATGTCATCCTGATGGACAGCACCGTGTCCACTGGAGCTGCTGCTCTCATGGCTGTCCGAGTGCTACTGGTAAATACACATCACCATACAAAGACCAGTATTAACCCGTAAAGACCCAGTGCTACGTTTGTGTCAGTTCCCAAATAAATTTTTCTCTATATTTAACCTTTCTTAACGGAGCGATATTTAGCTTTTTTTTTTTTAAATAGAATTATGCATTTTTAAACACTTCCCTGTGGTCTACATAAACTGTAAATACTCTGTTTGGGTCTGAATTCTTGTTCAGTTTCAATGTGTTGAAAACCACTGGATTATATTGATTGTATTCAATTAAACTTGCTGAAGTAAACACAATGACAGGCTGTTATTGTGAACCAGCTTCAGTCTGTTCGTGTCCACTTCAGACACCTGGCCTGTAATTGACTGGGTTTTTATTTGTCTCTTCATCTCTTTTTTTTTTTTTTTTTCCTTTGTGCAGGACCATGACGTTGCAGAGGATAAAATCTTCCTGCTGTCACTGCTCATGGCAGAGATGGGCGTCCACTCGGTGGCTTATGCCTTCCCTAAAGTCCGCATCATCACCACAGCTGTGGACAAAGAGGTCAACGACCAGTTTCACATCATACCAGGCATCGGTGAGGACATTTATTTATTTATTATTCAGCTTAATATGAATAAAAGTAACAGTATTAACTCATTTTGGCAGACTGAACTCTTCTGTCACTGTAATTTAACGTCATGACGATGGAATAGATCACGATAGAGTACTGGTCCTGTTATTGAACCAGTCCTTAAACCACTTTTTGAAGGTTGAGGACTGACGTGGGCATATCAGCTGATTTCCAGGGCATTTTCAAATTTATTTCACAAGGTTCTTACTGTGGTTTGAGAAAAACCTTTCAAACATTTCTTTTATCTTCTATATATCCATTATATGTTATGCATGTTTCTTCCATGTTTATTATCGAGTTGGCTTTTTGTGTATTTTCGTATTTCTTTGTAGTTTTCTATATTGCCAGTATTTTTTGGAAGAATGTATGTAATATTTTTAAAGTCTTTCTGCATTTTGCCCAAGTGTTTGTTGCTAAAAAAGAAAAAGAGTAAAATTGTATTCTATTCTATTGATTAATTTTTACAAAAGCGGCAACTTGGTGGCGACAGGAATCATCTCCTGTCAGACTCTCTGTAATGCCACTGTTATTTGTGTACTTGGTTTCAGTCTTATTTCTCCGCTGGTCTTGGCCTTCACTTGGTACTCGGCTTCATTTGGATTTAAGCTGAAGATGTTAAAACATATATCATCTTGGAAAAATGTATAATAGGTGTTAATTTCTAAAGTTCTTCTGCTGGACTTTCGATGTTTCCTTCCTACGTCCCCTTTCTGTCTTTACCTGATATGTTCTAACGCTGCACATTTTCTCTTCCAAAGGTAATTTTGGAGATCGTTACTTTGGCACCGACGCTCCCTCAGACTGGTGTGAAAGTGACGAAGGGATGGACTTCTGAAGCGTGGACCAATCAACAGTTAGGAAGGTTGTTTATGAAGCACTTAGTCAGAACAACAGAATTAAGACCCTCGTGTTGGGCTCCATTTAAGGTCAGGATGTGATGCTGACACAACGTGGAGGCTTCACTGTGAGGGTTGAACCCTGATGGTCAGTGAAGAGTTTAGTTCAGATTTCCATCCAGGCGAGTTTTAGTGTTTATTTCTATTATTTTCCTTTATGTTTACAGCAAAGAAAAAGGAGTCAAAGGTCAATGTTACCTGATCATTATTGTGCCTCTGACACCTTTTACTGTTACTTAAAAAATACAGTAAATATTCCACTGCAGTGACAAAATATGCAGGAAACCCAGCTACCTACTGAGAAAACGCTTGATTATAATGTTCCTAATGTTGCCTGGAGCTTGTAAAGTGTCAGGCTGTGAAGCTGAAACTCGTGTCCACTCAGTTTACTGGAACAGCCATGAAATCCCGCTTTTCCTTTTCCAGTATTTCTTTATCTTCACAAGCCAGATGTTGTAAATAATCAATGCTTGAATAATTCCAGCTGCAGAGTTTATCTGAAAGTGCTTGACTAGAGCTCAGCTCAGTTTGAGTCTTAAAGGGGTTCTATGTAGTATTGATATTTTAAACTATGAATGACAGAACCACAACACTTCCTACGGCTACAACACAAAAACCTCAAGCAGATTTTAATCTCAGTGTTTACACGCTTCTGTATTATATCAACAAGTTTCCTACTTTGAAGACGAACTGAGTCAATCAACATAATGAACGGTGTCATAATCTTCATGTGCTGCTTCAGCTGATAGTTTACATTATAGCTCTGTTAGCTTAGCTATAATTTTAGACAGAAAACAGCCTCAGTAAAAACACAAATCGCCTCTGTTTTCTGTACAGTTTAGGTCAATAAATTAGTTAAATATCTGTTTAGAGTCATCCAAACAAGGTCAGAACTGTCACAGTTTAGTCTGAACCATGGATCAACAAACACAAACTTAGCAAAGATGATGATAATAATAACAATAATAATAAAATATATAATTTATAAAGCACTCTTTATTAAAAAAAAAAAAAAAAAATTCAGAGCTACAGTAAAAGAAAAACTTGAAATAAAATGATATTGGGAAGGATAGTGACTCACTACTCCCTCTAGTGGTCAGAAACATTTCTTAGTGACACGTCAGCGTGTCACTAAATAAATCTCTGCAGTATAGAATGTACTGATATCTTTTGACATAATAACGCACTGATGTTTTGATACACTGAGGCGTTTTTGAAGTATAAATACTACATACAGCCCCTTTAAGGTTAAACAGTAATTAATGTTCTTCAAGAAGTCAATATCATTCTATAATAAGCGATAAGCAAATCACATGTTTGCACAAAGACTCAAAATGCCTCAGCTTTTATATTGTGATTGTATAGTACTGTCGAGTGAATGGAAATTCTCCAGATTTGGGAGAGTTTATGTCTAATTACCAGTGTAGTATAGTGTTCTTATAATGTATTTTCAAGCTTTTATTGGATGGTGTTCTACATTTTCATTCTGCCGTCTTTTCTGTCAAATGGTTTTTATCTCAGGCATCTTTCACTAAAAGGGACAACAAAGCTCCATACTTGAAGAAGACACATTTGATGAGGGAAACAGTCACTTATAATAATAATAATATTAATAATATCTGTTACATCCCTTATTCTTCTGTTACCTTTTGAATATTTCACAAAACAATTTCATTCAACAAGTTACCGTGCCAGTACATTTTCATCTGAATTTGTAGACCCTTGTTACATCGCTGCTTTCAGTTACTCTGCTCTGCTTTAGTTGCTTATTGGGTCGTTGATGTATCTACAAAATGCTTTACATCAAGTATAAACCGCTGATGTTCAGAACCTTTTAACTCAACCGGTGCGTTTGCATTTTCGCTTTCTGATTTGACAAATGTAACCGAAAAACACAAGACCAAATCACTTTAACAAAACAACGTATTGCACTTGTATTGGCATAAGATGTCTTTAAATGCAAATCTCACTATTAAGTATGTAATGCAGAAACTGACCCACAGAGGGCGCTTTCATGTTACTTCACTGTGCCTCCAGACACTTTTTTTTAATGTTTGTATTTATTTATTACAGTGTTGCAGGGATTCTACATTACATATGTTTTGCAGCTCATCCTTTGTTTGTTTCACACATCCAAATCCATCTTGTTCTCAGTCTGTCAGGTTTATCTGATCAGCAGGCAGTGGTGGAATGTGACCAAGTTTTTTACTCCTCTACGGCACAGGAGGTGCTTGAACTTTGCTTTCATTTTTACTTTTTTGCAACGTTTATATTTCTGCGCTACTTCATCTCAAAGGCTAGGTATGAACTTTTTACTCCACTACATTTCTCTGGTGGCTTTAATTACTTTCCTTGTTGCAGTTTTTAATCCCTTTTATTGTTCGCTGACGACCATGTGTTTCTAAATGTGCATTTCTGACATGAGAAATGAACTTAATAGTAATAAGAGACTATTCCTTCAGTCTCTGAGCATCAACTTGTCTTTACAATTGGCTCCTTTTGCTTCTATTTTGAAGTGAAGGTGATGTTTATCTGGACAATTAGTAGTAAAAGTGCATGATTTCAATGCAAAAAGAGACTAACTGGAAAGGAAACTACTTTAGTTAATACATTTTACCAGACATGGTATTTAGCAAGTAAGTGACAGTAAGTAATTAACAGTAAATTTGTTTTGGATTCACTGGAAAATGCATCATCACAGAGCTGAAAATGGGCCTGAGCTCATGAAATTTTGACATTTTAGAGACACATGGTTCTCAAATGACAGATACATACAATAAAAAACACAGTGCATTTATTTAGATTAAACTACCATCAGTTTATAAAGCTGTACATCATAGTAACAATGACTGAGACACTTTTTTCATACTTGGAAGTACATTTTGCTAATTCTAATATTTTTGCTTAAGTGATGTTGTAATGCAGAACTTCTACTTGTAATGGAGTGTTTTCAGTTGTAAACGTGAGTATTTCTTCCACCACTGTCAGCAGGCCTTTTTCATACTTTACAGATGTCTTTGAATAATGGCTGCTTTCCTTTTCTGTGCTTTGAAATCATCACACTTTTCACCTGTTAAGAATTACAAAGATTAATTTATTATTCGTCTGCTGTTACATTAAGTTTGTATGACTGGAAACTAAATATCTGTCACTTTTTTTTGACCAAACCAAATATTGAATTGCATCATTTGGCATTTTGAGAAAGACCAATCAACACGTTTCAGCATTTTCTGACAAAACAAAATAGAAAATAATTCACAGATTAATCCCCAACCTGTGGTAAAATCCCGCAGTTTTCTTGTTGTCTACTTCTAAAGCTGATTTCTGAACCATATGTGGAAGTGAAAGTCAGGATAAATCGCCTGAAAACTATCTTTTGTTATCTACTCAGTACCGTTTTTACAGTTTTTGGTGCCAAACGCTAACTGTTCTTTTAAAATTGATCCATCTTAAAAAAAAACAATTCAGTCTTTTAAGTGTTAAAAAGGTCTGTCTTTTCCTTTCTATTATAACAGTATACAGCTAAAAACATTCAAACTAATATTGTCACATAATGCTTCAGAGAGTGAAAATTATTTATATTAATTTTCTTACTGTGTTTTATCCCAGAGGTTTTGTAAGCGATCAAAGCTTTGGACACCTATAGGAACTAATTGGCTTAACTTTTAATGTTTTATTTTGCATCTGCTGCAGGAAAAAAAAAGCTGTAAATCATAACAGTTTATAGGATTTTAAAACCCAAATTTACATTTTCTCAAGAAACAAGACAAAGAATCAAAAGTGACAGATTATTTTAATCTTTAGGACTCGTGGGAGAAAATGGATGGATTTTGATAAATGATGGTTAAAGTTACACATCATGGATTTCAGCCATTATTAAAGGTATTAGTTTTTTAATTCAAGTTTTCAATGGAAAAAAGGTGTTTTCTGTTTGTGCCACCTCATCAACTGTAAAGAATAAACATAATTTAAAACCCTTGAACGGCTCTGTAAATCTGTATTTCATGTTATTTCATTCACCGCTAGAGGACAGAAGACATGACAATAGGTCCTTGTTTACGGCGGAAGTGACGTACATTGCAGGTCTTGTGCTACCTTCAAAACTGTAGGAAATTATTAAGTTAAAAGTAAGATCATTGAAATAACTCAAACTGTGTGTAACTTAATCTTGTCACTACGTTGATGTATGGAAGTGTTTTCGTGTTTCTTAGAAAACATTTATTATAAATGAATGAATGATATGGAACTTACATTGAATCAAAAAGAAGAAAATACGAAGTAAATAGATTTGCAAAAAGTTTACTTTTGTATCTTCTATATTTGTGTGGGTCATTTATAAAAAAAAAATTCCTTAATTAGTTCAAACACAAGTATAGATTTTGTCTTTAGAAGCATTGTTAATTACCTGTAGAAAGGCAAAGTTCCTATTTGAAAGCTGGTACGGATAACACAACGTAAAATTGTACATTTTTGTCATGGTTTCGAATACAACGTCGCAGTTAACGGAGCTGCTTAGGGGACGTGAACGCAGCAGCAGCAGCTTTCCACAGCCGGGTCGTTAACAGGCATGTTCACCTTTTTATTTACATTTATTATCTTAAAAACTCAGTTAAAACCACTCATTTAGAACAGCATAAATAGATGGCCAGACACACGACTGTTCACTAGATTGTAGCCCCTTTTTGTCGTTTCCATACTCGTATATTTACTTGTACAAACTCTACTCGACACTTAGCTTAATATAATGAAGTTACTCAGATGTAAGAACTGTCACAAACTTGACACTAAAATGACTCAAACTGTCTCTTATCACCCAGTTTTAGCAGAGAAATAAAGCAGCGTGGCAACTGTTAGCTTAGCCTGTGAGAGCCGAAGGAAACGCCGGATCTCGGTCAAAAAATAAGAATTAAATATTTTTATTGGTGTTCTTGAGTTACTGAAAGGGTTAAAAGATAATATTTTATTTTCTCAAAAACGTTTAGGAGCTACTCTTTATTTCGGCAGAAACAAAATCCAACTAGATGTAACTCATTAAAAAGTAAGTAAGTAAAAGTAGTATTTTTAAAGGGGCATAATGATAGAGAAGCAGTAATTGATAAAGGGTGGGAAGTCATAATGAGGACCAGCTGATGTGAGTTATGTTGCCTTCACGGGAATGGGATATTTTTGTTTCTAATCCTCACTGTGTTAATTTGTCCTTTTTTTGTTCTTACTCCTGCAGCAGAGACGATGGCAGGTCTGTGGAGGTCCTACCAGGCTTTAATGAACAAATACCCCTGGACAGTCCAGATAGTGACCGCTGGTAGGAAACTCTGCATTTCTAACAGTTTTCCTTTATTGAATCACGTTGGTATTTTGACCTTTGTTTCAATTCACAATGAGCCCGATTTTCAACAAAGAGTCAACAAAGAGTAAAAGACCTTTGCACCCTGTACTTATGCACAGCATTGATGTTTTTGTCACTAATAATTGATTTTTGGTAATAAGTGAACGATCAATGCATTGACGTTTTGTCTTCTTTCAACCTTAATTTAATCAGGAAGTCCTTTCAGGCTAAAACTGGCCACAAACATGAACATAACAAAGTAAAATAGATGTATATAAGTGACAGAAATAGATGTAGAAAACCTGTTAAAACAGGCACACAGTACAAAATGTAGTTTAGGAAAAGCAGCTGCAGTCAGATTTTTTTTCATGACAGCTTTTAATTCCACAGCAGGAAATCACTGCAGCTTTTGGTAACTGAAACGAGATTACCCCCAAAATACAAATTATTATGGTGTTTCTATCTGACGTGGACATAAAACATAGACAGCTGTCAGACAAGGTGGAGGTGGTTTCAATGTAAACAATAATGTCTACCCAACTGTATTATTGTCATATTAGAAACTGGAGAAAAAAAAATGTAACCAACAAAAACATTATATATATTGGAAGAGTTGAAAAAGTTTTCAGAGATAAAAAAAAAAAAAAAAAAAAGAAAAGTAGGAAACAGCTTTAATTCCTATTCACGTGGACCAATGAGACTGAAACATCTACTACATTAGAATTGGAAAGAAATGTTAATGACATTAAAGTGATAGTAAACACTAAAATATGTTTTTTGAGCTGTAATCAGACTTGTATGACATAAGCGTAATGAAACATGTAGTGGCGTAATGCATTTATGATTATGTTTATTGGCCTTTTTATGTTTGTTTTTATTTTCTATAATGCACATCATGAGTGACAGATGCAGACTGAACAATGAACAATAACTTCACTGTTCATCCGCTGTTTTGAACTCTGCACTTGTTAAAAGTAAAAGTACTTCTTCTAGTTCTCAGCTCTCAGTGAGCAAACTTCCTGCCATTCTGGCCAAACATGTGACAATATCAATGCTAGTGATACTGCACATAGAAACTGACAAGTATGTAAAAAGGAAAAAAAATGCATTTTATACTTCAATTCACCACTTGAATTTCCTCCTAAATGTCATGACAGTCATACTGTTTTATTGCTTTAGTATAATTATATCATCCAATTTGTTATTTAAAGAACCCTTACCACCTTTAATCATTCATTCATTGTGGATTCAGACAAAAAGTTTGAACTGAGGACGTGTTATGGTTCTAATCAATCAGGCCTGCTCACAGTAGACCATACACACATATATGAACACATAACTATTCTACCTCGTGCAATAACTTGGCTCTTTTGTACAGTGCAATAAGTACCTACCTGCTCTTATGTATATAATATATAATGTATAGAATGTAGATTGTCACCATGCCCGTTCATAATGTGCAATAATTACTCAGTACTGAGGTCACTTTATTCTGTTGACTCAACAGTCATTAATCCCTCATTCACTTATATTTATCTGATTTTTATATTTTGCTATTTTATTTTTCTTATTTTATTTCTTGTGTGCTTTCCTATATTTGCTGCTGTAAACACTGTGAGTTTCCCCTGAGACTAACAAATGATTATCTTATCTAATTAATAATAGATTTTACAGAAAAATTCACTATTTCTTCAGTTTTTTCTGTTTTTGACAAAATAACCTTTGAAGTTTCTCTGAGCTTTAATTAACTTCCACATGATCAGTGAATTAAATATAGGAAAATGTATGTTTTACATTGAAAAAACCTCAAACTAAAGAGGATAATATTACAATAAATGGTGATAAATCACTTCAGAAAGGTTGAATATAGCGAAAAAAATCGTTTGGGAATGGACCCAAACGTCACATTGGGTTGCTATGGGTTAAAGTTAAGATTAGACCTTAACTGTAGAGAGAATGCACAGAGCTGTAAGTACTGCCCAGTTAGTTGATTGACGGCATGCCTGGACTGACCCTAAGAAGGGTAGAACTATATATATATATATATATATAAAAAAAAGTTTACTGTTTTACTGTTTCCAATCGAAGCAATTATTTATATTAAAAAGACTAAACTTGTACATAACATGAAAAAGAACAGTCATAGTGATAAATGTAGCAATCCCAAATGCTAACATCAGGAAGAAGGAGTGCAAGAAGTTTGAGAAATACCAAGGGCTGAAAGAGGAAATAGAAAAAATGTGGGACATGAAGGCAGTAAGTAAGTAAGTAAGTTGGCTGGCTCAGTGGTAATATCAAGGCCTGGGATGCATGGGGTCGCTGGTTCAATTCCAGCTGGAGACACATGCAAAAACTGAGCTGCCAGGGTCCTTGGGCAAGACCCTTAATGTTCCCTCCCGGCAGCACAGTGGTTAGTGCACGTGCAAAAAGGACCATGGGTTCTTTCTGTGTGCAGTCTGCATGTTCTCCCTGTGACTGTGTGGGTTCTCTCCAGGCACTCCGGCTTCCTCCCACTTCCAAAGACATGCACTTGGGGATTGATTGGTAAATATGTTATTGATCCAACCTCATGGGTTTTACTGTTGAATCAATGCTGTAGAAGATGATGGTGTTTCTGTGGTAACTACGGAGCCTGTGAACACCCATCTGATATCTGATAACCATATCTGATATCCATAAAAAGATGAAAAACTGTATTTTACACCAATTATTAACATGGATAGGATTAGTGGATCAACAGAACTGTTTAGATCAGTAGATGGTTTGGATCATTGGTTGGTTGTTTGGGTCTTTATGAGATAAGTTTGGACAGTGTCTTATCTGTCTAAAGGATATTCTGCATAAACAGAGACTTTTGTTTGTTTTCTTGAGGTGGCAGTTCATTTTGGCAAGGACATTACATACATTTCAAACATTCTGACATACAAATGTATGAAAGTTCTCACAGAGCTCATGTACAATTACTGCCACTCTTGTACCCAGCGAATAACTGAAAATGCATTTGGCATCTTAGCAACAATATGGAGGATCCTTGGCCGGTCAATAGAGTGTTTGGCAGGTAAAGTCAGGTTTCTATTCAAGGCCTGTGTTTCCTTCCACACCTACCTTGCTTGTGCAGATGCTACTAATGCCTCAGCTGCCAAATATTTTACATCCCTGCAAACTTTACACAAACAGCGACTGTTTCTGGAGAGCTGCAGCATGGAGAATGGAGGAGACGGGTAGAAGGAAACAGGAACCCTCACCCAGGGAGACTGTCAGACATCTAGAACAGCTCATGTCACAACAAAAGACTTTTATGAGGTCTTACTGACAACTCAAGAACTGGTGTCAATGCAAGTGGGCATTATCTGGAGGGGGTGTCTTCAGCAGCCAGGAGCAATAAATTATTATAATTAAATTAAATTGTCTGGTATTTCAGTTTTGGAGTTAGTAAATTTGTTACAATAATACATTTAATTTGTATTTTAAAATGTGCCTTTAGATTATTCTTGTTTTTGTTGAGTGTACGCATCAAACCAAAAACCTTTTCCAACCACACTTTCAGGTTTGGATTTTCTCAGTATATAAATATTTCAATGTTGCACTTTGGTTGTGAAATGACAAATATATTATCATCAACGTGGAACATTTTAGAAGGAATAAACACAGATATAAATAACAGAGGAAACTGTCCAAGTTGCCAACAAGTCACTGTGGAGAGATTCACCTACATTTCCACAGTGTTGATGCCAAGCAGGGAAACTTTCTGCTCTGACTCATACATCAACTTTTACAACTTCCATTTAAAACCAGACAGCTCTTGGTGGCAGTGTCCTCATGAAACGTATCACATGCAGGGCATATCTGACACAGGGGTCAATCAATTGGAACATCTTGAACCTTGAAGCTGGTCCAGCAGATGACGTTGGAGATGGAGGACTGGTTGAAGGTTGGGTGGGAACTGGAGTTGAAGCCAGAAGCGTTTTGTGGTGCAGAGTACGGAGGCCTCATGGTCATCCTGGTGGTGTGGAACTCAGAACTGAGGCTGACATGGGATGAAGTTGGGGTCACAGCTAGGAGGGACAGTCCTCCCTGGGGTTCGAATCCATTTCCTCAAGAGGAAAAATATTTTAAAAGTGTTATGAAATGAAAACACACAAAGCACATATTAAATTACAAAACCCCAGATGCTTAAGCCAAAAAACACAATCCTGGTCCCCGAGGGCCAATATCCTGCATATTTTAGATATTCCCCTCTTCCAGCACACCTAACGGTCCTTATCAGACTTCTGCAGAGGTTGATGATAGGCTTCTCATTTGATCAGGTGTGTTGGAAGAGCTGAATATCTAAAACATGCAGGATACCGACCCTCGAGGACCAGGATTGGAGACCCCTGGACTATGGTGATGGCCAAACATACAGCATCAGGAACTCCAAGGAGGTCCTCAGATGTACTGCAATGGTTTGACCAAATTAATATTGTTTGATCAGTTACACTTAATATGCACTGTTATTGTACTCAATACATGGCCATACTACAGGCTGTTGTAGGCCCAGTTTGCTGCTCATAATTAGGGTGTATCATTAGGTGGGCACCATCGCTTACCTTAACCTGCAACACAGTCATGTTGGTTGTCGTTTCATTGTGTTTAATATGAACACCAAACCACTGCAACAAGGTGTATGGTAATTTATTCCCACCAAGTTTACCACTCTCCATTGTCTGTACACACTGTTGGGCCTTTGCGAATTTCACAGAGGTATCAGCATCTTTTGCGATGGGTGTTCTCTATACACAATGTTTGGGCTACGTCTTTTCATCAGTTATTACCCATTTTCATGTCTTTATTGCCTTAGAAGATGTGTCATATAGATTCTCATTCTTCCTCGTTGTCTCATCCAGCTGATCCTCAAAACTATCCATATCTGTACGAACTTCACTGTCAGTGGAAAATCATCGACCTTGTCCACTTCAGATTTCTGCCCAATCACACAATAGTTATCAGACACCACACGAGAAAAAGTTCTGCCCAGATGATGTGTTGAGAACAAGCTGCAAGAACGCCTAAAACATTGGTGTCAAAAAGAATGATGGTATTTTTTTTTCTTGCAACCCTGGGAGAGAGACCACATTTCTTTGTTCTCGCAGTGTACTGTATGTAATAACCTTAAGGTGAGTTGAGTTTTTCCTTGTCTCATGTTGCTTAAATCACTCACATCTGTTATTGTTGACCACTTTTTACTGTTGAACTGAATATTATTATTGGTATATTTACTATGGTAAGATGACATCTAAATGATCTACTGACAAAATATTTCAATCATGTTGTTTAGCTCAACAAAATGCAATGTCATTAATCAAAATATGTGACTGTTGTATTCAAGGGCGCGTTTTGATGAGGGTAGGGAAGAGAAAAGCACTAGACAGCATATGTGTTCAGTTTATAAGTAGGGGTGGCCTGAGTGGGTGTATGTCCCAGTACAACACTAATTGACACAGATGTACAGTTGAATGTGAGCCAAGGCTATTTTGATAATCAGTTGATTTATGTAATTTATAAAACATTAAAATTCCTTTATACTTTATAAAATGTAATATTGTGTAGCTTAGATGGTTGAACCAATACATTTGGAGACAACAGCTGTCTCTATTGTATGTGGTACATTTTAGATCAAACTCAAGCAGAATTGATTTCCATCCATCCATCCACTTTCTGAACTGTTTGAGGGTCCTTAACATAGTCATGGGGGTGCAAGCTATCGATGGGTGAAAACATTGTACTCCCAGATGGGTGTCCTGTTCATCTCAGGGTTGATACAGACTAAAAAAAAACATTCACTCCCACGTTTACACCAATGGATGATTCAGATTGACCAGTTAACCTATTAAGGTATGTGTATTTGGTTGGTGGGAGGAAGTACCAGAAAGAACCTTCTCAGACTTGGGGAGAACATGCAAACTCCACACAAAAAAGCCCACACTGGAAACGAATCCCAGATCCCTCTTGCTGTGAGGCAATTCCACTTCCAGCCCATCCAGTGAAAAGCTACATGCATTTGTCAGAGAGATAACACTAATGACTTTAAAAGGTCCAGGATGTGAGATTTAGAAAGATTTAACAACAGGTGTGGAATCACCTGAAAGTCTGAGGTGTTTCCACTCCTTCAGAACGAACCGTTTATGTTGACAATAGAGAGCAGATCCTGCTGAGTTGGACATGCTACATTACTCACATATAGTTTTTTTCTTCTGTTTCATGACTGTTCTGTTCCATAAGCAAAATCAGGCAAAACAAAAAACTTGTGCATTTTTAACAACCATCATACAGGACAGTGCAAGGAGGGCAGATATTAGTGCTGGCCACCTGACTGACACTTCAGGTGTCAGCGCCACCCCTGTAGATTTACAGGTCACTGCAAGTGTCATTGAAAGATGTGTGATTATTGGAAATGCAAACGAGAAAGGCAGAATAAACATCTTAAGTGAGTGACACATATTTTGAAAGGAGAAGACATTTTGTCACCAATAGTTAAACTATGTGAGTAGGCTAACATTAGGAGAGGCTAATGTTATGAAA
>JAPSES010000098.1:453286-469688 GCA_029822895.1 Maxillicosta whitleyi | reverse complement strand
TATTTACTCACCAAATTATGGTTATGATGACCAGATTTCCTACTTTATGATTTTTATTCCTCATCTTCACTTTGTCCCATTTATTAAAACAATGTCACAGAAGTAAATTTAGAAGGAAATGCATGACGTCAAGTAGATTAGTCACATTTATGTCTAAAAGCATCATAAATGTTTTTATTATTTTGTCAATTATCTGAAACAAAAAAGGTCAGATGATCAGTTCTCTGTTAATTATTGTGTTCATTTTGTGAATTATTTTGTTTATTTAAAAAAAATATATACTTTTTTTTTTTTTAAGTTTTGAAACATTTTAGCAATGGTGATAGGGACACCGTTAATAAAGTTGATTTAATTTTGCAGACATTGCCTGAAAAAGTCACAAGAACAATCAATAAAAAAATGCACAAAAACCCCCCAACCTAATAATCACCACGAAACTACAAATATTCAACAAAAATCCACAAAATTAACAAAAAATTATAAAAAAAAAATTCCCACAGCATTGAGAGAAGATGTTACAGCTGCATTTGGTTCGTCTCTTGTCTCCAGATGATGACAATGAGATGAATAACTAACGTAAGAGGATGATGCATCGAACACACAAAGCTCTGATCAATTCGTCAATAATCGTCTATAGGGAGATCCATAATTCACAAACAGTGCCTATCCCATATGTCCCCAGCATCTAGTAAGCAACAATTATAAATAAAAAAAAAACTAACTTTGAACCATTAATTCTATCAATGTATTTGAATGATTTAAGTAAAATGCAGATCTTGCAGTCGTCAGATATGACCCATTGGATGTTCAGGGACTCCACAGTGAACATGGAAATTCCAACTTCTGCAACATCGATCCACTAATAAAACACATAGAGTTTGACAAATGACATTGGCTGTAGGCATTCTTTATGTTCAGTAAATCACAAATTTCTCTTGAAAATGTCAATTTTCTCCATTTAAAATGTTTACTTGTGTGACCATTTTAACATGAATGCGATCAGTGAATGAAATCCAGGAAAATACCAGATTTAAAAATGTAAAATGCAGTGGATAATATTACAGTAAATGTATAAAAAATGACTTAAGGAAGGTTAACTGTAGCAAAAAAATGTGTCACAAAAGTAGCTTTAAGGATTCAAATCTATGAGTCATTCAGAAATACTCTGCTTCACATTAATTAGTTTATGGATGGACTGAGTTATTTGTCCATAAACAGATGTTTCCATTGTTTTGCATTCACCTTGGCTCAGACATGCACTGACATGGACATGTAAGACATTTCAGGATGTTTTCCCCCATGTGTTTATTAAGGTTAAGGTTTTCTTTTCTTTGTTTTATGATTATCTTTTTTTTTGTTTCGGTTAATGAAATGGTTTGGGAACAAAAGTGAATAGATTTAACCTGTTATTCATTCAAATCTATTACATAAAAAGAAACAAAATAATAAAAAATTAAAGAAACACTTACCTATATTTAATACCTGAAGTAGTCCGGTTCTGCCTCTTCTACTTCGTCAGGATCATCTTCTCCAACGTCAACGACACCTGAAAACACACATATGTTCACACTACAGACTCCCATTCACTCCCAATTACCTACCCCTCACTAAAAGCTCAGTGCTGATCTTTAAATGTGATTCCCATCTACTTTTGTCCCAAAAGACCAAATAAGTCCCACGACAATATGAGTACAATTACATCCAGGATCTCAGGTTAAGAGTAACAAAGGGGTCTGTTTGGAGTTATTGGTCATCCAGTCAATGACTAATTAAATGGGTTTTACTTAAGATTTGATAAAAGATGTAGTTTTTTTTGCACTTTCACATATTAAACAAATGACCTAAATTATCATTACAGTGTTTAGAATAAAGAGTTGTGAAGCCCTGCAAAAAATGGCAATGCATTGGACTATAGAAAATTAATCTATTTATACTGATGGGCAGGAGATTTATGCAACCAATAGAGGGAGTAGTGCATTACTCTGCAGGGCTCCTACGGTGAGAAAAATGCAATAGGGCCTTAAGCCAAAGCATCAGAAAGTGATGAGATGTGAAAAGAAACACTAAGAATCAGCTTATAGAGTCAAAGAAAGTGATGAAGCCGTAAAATCTAGAAGCACTGTTGTTTCCTCCACAGCTCTTCTATAACATTGATTCACCAGTAAAACCCATGGAAGCGATAAAAGACAGTGGATGGAGACACTGGATTTATTGATATATTTGTTGAAAATGTCACTTTTTCTTTAGTTTTCTCTATTTCCGATATAATAACCTTTGAATTTACTTTGAGCTTTAATGATCAATGGATGAAATATAAGAAAATACATCTTTTACACAGAGGATAATGTTATAATAAATGGTGATAAATCACTTAAGAAAGGGAAAAATTCATTTGGGAGCTGTCGTCAAAGTAGCGCTGGGTCTTTATGGGTTAACCATGTGCATGTTTTCCACATTCAAGATTGCACATTTTGCACGATGGATGGTACACAGTGTTTATTTCTGTTGTCAAACTGGGAGTGTGTTTAATATTAGGTTTAATATTGTGGCTGCAAATTAATTTCCTTTGTTAACAATAAAATTAACCTTCACACTTAAACATTTTTAGAAACCAGGGGCATATAATCCAATAGAGATTGAAGTAAAGCCTATCTCATCCTCAAAATTATGTTTTTTGTGGTACTACAAATCGTCTATAATGGCAATTAAAAAACACTTGAGCTAATAAATGCAGTTTTGCATCTCACTATACAAATGTTTTAATGTTTTGTGATAATAAATGACATATTAAAAGTTTCACATATACTCCTGCTGTTATATTTCCTGCTAAATAGCAAATGATTATGACATACTTTAAATATTATTTAGATGTTGTTATCGTTCTGTGTGTACATATACATTTTAGTTCAGATAAAACACTAAATGAACATAAAAATAATAACAATAACCTGATGTAAGGAATAAACCCTAACGTATATAGTGCTTCAATAATACCTGTCCAGTTCAAAGATCGTACCTGTGCTGAAATCGATGTTTCTCAGCATGTCTGTGAGGTCGTCAGTATCGATGATGAAGTTGTTCATATTCTCATATCCAACCTCTGGACGCTCCAAGTTAGATGTTCTGGTTGTTACTGCCATCCTGTTAAAACACAAACCTGTTTCCAACTGATAAAAACACTGTAATTCTAAATAATCAGATGTATACATTTATTCCTGTTGTCAGTAATATAAATATATCAATACAAATAAATACATTCAGTCCCTTTGGAATCCTAACTGGAGACTTAATGAAGAAATATGTTATAATAAGGGTGCGTATAGGCTCTGTAATTGAGATTTTGGACCCAGAAATTACTTTTATGGCACCATGATGTCAGATTACCCTTTTTCAAGACTGCCATTATGAGAAGCCATTTTCTGTTTTCTTTGCAATAAAAGTGTCAGAAAATATCTTTTTTTGCCAGTGCTTTTGCACCTTTATGTTTGGGATGACCTAAACTTTCAATATCTGGTCATTAATCATCATTATTATAAATATTAAATGCTTAAAACAGTGTGTTTTAGTAAAAAACAAAACAAAAAAAACCCCAGAAGCCTTAGCATATTTATTATCAGAAACTACTGTAAATGTCCATAACAAACCTTTGTGAGATTACAAAAATAAACATTCAATATTTTTCATCTGATCAAATATGCTTTTTGCTCTTGAACATTCAGTATCCATATTATGGCTTCATTTTTTTGTTTTTAGCCTGTGTGGAAGTCTCCTTTCTACTTGAAATAGAGTCCCACACTGCTGCCATAAAGCGTTATATAGTGTTGGAAAGCTCAGGATCTTTCCAATACTGTATGAACCTTGTAGATTGTGCAAATGGTTCAGGAGTTACAGTAATTTGGATGTTGTAAAGTGAGAAATTAAAGGGTTAACAACCAGATATGTATATTTTATTCACCGTGCTAAATAAGGCTACTTTTAGTTACAATTATCTATTACTTTTCTTTGCATTCTTGTACTTTGACTGCTTTGATTGTTTAGTTTGACATGTTTTCTGAATGCAAACATACTTGTTTCATTAATTAGGAATATATTTATTGTAAAGGAATGATTGAAATGTGACCATATTTGGGCTTACTTTTCCAGGATGTCTTTGGCGCTCTGAGAATGAGAGGGAAGAAGAGACAGAATGGAGGAAAAAAAAGACAACATTACTCACACTGAGCTTCAGTTTTCTGTGTCAACGACATCTGTCAGACATGTCACTGTGCAAAATAAAAAGATGATTTTAAGAAACACAGCCGGCTGCCAGAATGGCCTCATGGTGTTTACTACCTGCTCCCCCCACCTCTATCTTCTGTAACACCTGCTTTGGCTGAAACATAAAACTGTGACACCTGAGGCTCATACTTTCTCACACACACAAACACGCTTTCCTCAGTGGAGTAGGAATGATGCAGACTCATTGCATCAGCAGTAAAGATACTGAATTTAGTTGCATCCTGCTCATCTCCACAGAGGTGTGTGGGTTTGAAGTGGTGTGGGACCGTGAACACACCTGATGTCAACTTTTGCAACTGTTAACAACTTTATCTAGAACCATCAAAGTCAAAATTATTCAACTTAATCCTAGTACATTTATAGCAAAATTTCCCTGCATTTTTATGAGTGTATCTGGGATGTTTTGTTGCTTATTGTTCATTTCTTTTATGGTCATTTCAAGTTTTACTCTTCTGAAGCATCTCTTGTGCTGCTTTTCATAAACTTAAAAATTCATAAATATAAACTATTCAAACCTAATCTATTGTTTAGAGCTACAACTACTAATTATTTTTATTATTAACTGATCTATTGTTCATATGCTTGAATAAAGTCCAGTGGGTACTACTGTTTCTGGTGGTATATGCAAAAGAAAAATGGGGAAAAACTAAAAATCACACGAGAAAAAAAGGAAAAATAAAAACAATAAATTACAAAATCAGCCAAATAAGATCAGGGTTTTTATAGTTAAACACAAGACTAGTGGAGAAAAAAATAATTAAAAATAATGAAATTAAAATGATGTACTTTCAGCCTTGTTTTCTCGTATTAATAGTTCTAAGTGAATAAAAATAAAATGGCTTTGCAGCATGAGTTTTAACATCGGTGTTGAAAATCATATTAGATGTCACCCATTCTGACTATTTTCAAGTTCTATAAATGAAGACTTTCCTCATAATACTTGAAAAACTAAAACTAAATCAATATCAACTAGAATAAACCTAGCTAAAACTAAAGATAAGATCCAAGCTGGAAAAAAATAAAAGGAAAATTAAGACAAATTTCACAACTTTAACAAATTCAAACAAATCAATTCTGTACTTATATTTTCTCTAATGTGAAAATTATAGGCAGTTTAACCCTTTAAGCGCCAAAGTCACAATATTGCAACAAGCAACATAACTGAATGAAACAAACTTCTTTTTGAAATTGACATCAAAATTTAATATTAAAAAAAAGGTGCCTAAAGGGTTAATTAATGATAACATTAATTTAAGTCTTAATTGAAGTTGCTGATTAGTCAATAATATTATATAACACACACAGCTAAGACATGAATGAAAACAACTCAGCTCATGTTGTGAATGATGCATAGATTTTGCGTACACGTTTGTGTTTGTCTCCTTTCAAACGTATGTTTCCTCATGCGTCATCGATCAGTTGATCAATAATTTTACTGATTAGCTGACCTGGTTCAGTTCTTTGCACTGGGGTTAATCCATTGTGTCTGTGTGTGTCCTTATGTAGGCCCAACTGGAGCCCTGGTGGTCCTAAGGGGGTTCGCAGAGGCACAGTGCCTGACCTGAGGCCTCCTGCTCCTGTTTGTGTTCTCGTTCTGGAGTGTGTGGGCACATGCAGCCCTGTTCATCACAGCAGCTGACCATTCAGTGACAACCAGTGTGTCGAATGAGGCCGCAGAAAATCAGTGAGCGGAAAGAAACCGAAACAACACCAGAGTCGGACAACGCTTCTGGTCTGTGCCCTTTTCTGAAATACTGTTATGTTTCCTGAAATAGAGTTTTCTGCAATTTTTCCTCATTTTTTTATGTCATCTTTCATCATAAATGTATGTAAAATTACATAATCAATGAAACAATTTTGATAAAGACAGAAATCACTGTCATTATTAATTAAACCACCTATCATTTTCTTCCTTTGTTGTTTAGTCTGTGAAATGTTTCATGAGGGAAAATAGCCTTTAAGAGAGTGTAATTTACCTTCATTTTTCTTTTCATTTTTCTCTTTGCCTTGCACTTCATCCTGTTGGTAAGACTTAAAAACCACAAACTATTTCGGTAGTTTTTCAAATGAATTTTGTGTTTTTCCAGTGAAAATCATGTGTTTTTTTGTGATCATGGAGAAATTCATTAAAGCTCAGTATAAATTATAAATTCAAAGGGTATCATTCCAAAAAAGAGAAAACTGATGAAAGAAGAAAAATATGAGACCATCAAAAACAATGGTTTTACAATAAAGTACTAACTCCTGTATGTATCATGTGACTAAAACAGACAGAAAAGAAAACATGGAATGACTAAAAGCACTGTTTTTGTCAGTACAATGACATAGATATTGATGTAAGAACTGAAGTGAGTTTGGTTTTATCAGATATCAGCTCTGAAATTAAACTATTATGTGCTATTTCTGTTGTTATCATTATATTTGACCAAACAAATGTACCTTTAGTTGTACCAGGCATTAAAATGAATAAGAAATTGAAAACAAAAAACAAAGTGGTCTAATAATTTTTTCCACGACGGTTCCATTAACTGAATGTAAGAAAAGTGTTTGGCATTCATCAAAGTCCATGGGTTTTTCTAATGAATCAATGTTGCAGAAGATGATGTTGTTCATGTTCACTCTAAATATCTGAACAGGTTATATGTGATGACACTGTGGTTCAACAGCTACTAAACATTTTAGATCAGTTGATGCGTTTGGGTCTTTGAGGGTCAATCAGGGAATTTTCCCATTGTGGGATTGAGTTTCATCATGTCTTCATGTGTGAAGTGTTGTTTTGCTCAACACCTCGTCTGAAATAATGTCATGTTTTCTGAGATGTATTTTCTTAAATGTTGTGTTTAGGAAAATGTCTGATATATTGTGTTTATTTCTATTTCTCTTCTTCAGAATCTGCTTCCCATCAGGTTTGGAGTCCTAATAATGCTAATTCTCTATTCCTTATTTCCTTCTTGCAACTTGCATCTTTTGTCAGTTTACAGCATCTTTGTCGTAATGGCCACTAATTTCTTCTTTCTTCTTGTGTTACTCCTCATTTGATGCTGTCAGATGTCAATATATTCTCTGTCTTCATCTAATTCACTTGTGCAGTGATAAATGCAGCCTTTTCTCATCAGTGTAATATGTTTACTGAGTGCTTTTCAAATGTTCGATACTTTACAAAATGTGGTTTTTGCCTTCCCTATCCTTGCTTGAATGTTTTCTTTAGCTTCCTCATAGTTATTCTAAAACCCTAAAGACTGAAGAAAAGTATAGATATGACATTTTTGCAGCCCTATGCTAATGTACCTGTATAAACGCAGACATGTGTGGCTCCTCCATGGACTGTATAGCCGACTCCACCAATGTGACTGCGGCCTCCAAGTGGTCACTGTGCTGACGAATGAGGGCTCGGACGTGTTTGAGCTTATCATCCTGTTGTTTGGTGATCAACCCCACCAGCGTCTGCTTCCTCTCCTCTAAGATGCCGACCAGAGCATCAAACCGATTGGCCAAGTGCTCCCTCTGCCGTCGACCGTTCTCCTGTAGTGAAAAAGAAAACTTCTGTTAATTTATCAAGGAAAATAATATCTACAATTACAACTGAATTTACATGAGTGTCTTTCAAGAAACATGTAAAAATCAGTGTGTAGGATTCAGTGGCATCTAGTGGTCAGGTTACAGATTGCAGCTTCTTTCTCTATAGCCGATTTTGGTTTGTTAATTGAATAATGTGCATGGTTTGGCTAATTGCTTGTACTGAATGAAATTAATTGTCCTGACTTTTACCTGTTTTGTAGCACTTTGAGTTGTGTAGTTTGTTTGTGTAAAATCCTGCAAGGCAACATTGTTGTGATATAGGACTATATCAATAAAATAAAAAAAACTGAAAAATGAATTGAATTGTTTTTTGTAACAGACATGAAGTTTATTGCAAATTAAATGCATAATAATAATAATAATAATAATAATAATAATACATCTGGTCCTGAGATTGAGATGTTTTTGCAAAATATTATAGTTGAGTGAAGCTGAACTTTGACCTTTGAATATTGTGTCATTCAATGAGTAAATTAATGAAAGAAGGAATAAGACAGAAGACTACATAAAAACAAATAAAATAGACTTGAAGCAAAAACAATAATATGAATAAATAAAAAATTAATATCGAAACAAAGTTTGATTCTTATTTCATATTTTCACAATAACATTTTGATTATATAACTTCACTATTATGAGCTCAAATGCTGCATCATCTGTCATCAGGTTCACTCATTCCTTATATCCAGGTCTAACTTGGGTTTTCCATTGATTAAGGATCGCTCTGGCTGCCTGCTTGGGCTGAGGCTAATGCAGATTTGTAAATCTCTTGCAAACATGATCCGTCTCCCAAGAGACACAACTGAATGGATTCAGTAACAGGTTTATGTATCCAACCTTTAATTGTTTAAATTTCTCCTCCTCAAAATGCAAGAAAAACATTTCATGAGTAAAAGGAACCTTCATAGCTTTTACATTTGGAGTATCGCCTGCAGAGCGGCCAGAGAAAACGTCTGTTAAAGACATAGTACGAAATAAGAAAAAAAAATAAAACTGTCCCAGGATGAGGGATCATGAATGAGGCATTAAAATGTCTTCTCTAAATGGTCTTAAAAGTCTCTTAAATTTCACCTGTTAAACCTTCACAAATTAACAGATGATGCCAAGACTCATTAATGTGGATGCAGAGTTGTTGCAAAGCTTGGAGTGACATAAGAGAAATATTTGGACCTTTTTTGGTTCTATATTCTCTTGCATCATTTATGGTCTTCTGTTTGGCTGAAAAACAAAGTGTGTATGTTTGAAACTAACCTCAATCGTGCAACAGATTTCTTCCATCTGAGAGATAATTGCCTGGATGTGGTCGTTACTGGCAACCAAGATAGCGATGCCATCAGTCAGTTCTGTCTGCATTAAACATTAAAAAAAAAACATCAGTTCAGGTCATGAAGTATGGAACCGCGGTTATATTTATTTTTAACAGGAAGTTAAACCGACTTAAAGTTTCTGTGGAGAAGTTTAGTGTTGGACTCAATGTCATGAACATCACACTAACGAACATGATGAACATATCACCACCAAAAACACAACAACGTGAGTCACCAGCTCACATCAAATTATAACTACATGCACATTTTTATAGTTTATTTCACGATGAAAATGTTATTTCATTTTTTTGTTCGTGTAGAAAACACTTCCACTTCAGCTCAGGCCAAAATAGAAAACAATCTTTTGTTTTTTTTTCCATCTAACTTTTATATTAACATGGAGGATCAACAACTTTCCTCATCCTCATCTAAATTTCAGATGAGTGAATCAGAGACAGAGTGAGAGATGGAGAGGCCAACGCTGAAATGTCAACAAAGCCAACTGCTCAATAACATGCTGGACACTACCGCTGCCATCTGCATGACAAAACTCTGAAGAAAAAAAACCTCTGAACTTGTACGACTTTGTAAAGCACCAAAGGAAGTATTTAAGTAACAAGAATAATGTGCAAAAAAGAACCACAAGGATATATAACAATATGAAAAACACTGTTGAGTTTTATAAATGTGGCAAATTTTAACCCATAAACACTCAAAAACATTTACTGATCTAAACTGATTAATACCTGTTGATCCACTAATCCTATCAATACATATAAATAACTGTAAAATACAGTTTGTCATCTTTTAATGGTTGTCAGATATGACCCATTAGGACATTCAGAGGCTCTGCAGTGAACATAGAAACACCAACATCTTCTACAACATTGATTCACCGGTAAAACTCGTGGAGTTGGATCGATGACAGAGAATTAAAACACTCAGTTAATGATATTTTTACTGCAAAACTCACTTTTTCTTCAATTTTTTCTGTTTTGATATAATAACCTTTGACTTAACTCTGACTTTTCATGAATATCTAAATCAAATACAAAAAAATACATAGTTTACAGTGAAAAATACAAAAATACCAAGGTTTCTATGCATTAAGAGTGCACAAATAATATACAAACAAAGCCAGAAATAATTTGCTCCTAAAATAAATACAACTGAGGCGAATAATAATTTCAGACTAGATTGAGAATAAAAAAGTAGATGTTCTGTTGGATTTTCCTTTTGTTCATCTTATTTATTATTTTACTTATTATTTTATTCCTACTTATGTTTGAAATAAACTTTATCATCCTCATTATCATGCATGTTAATTTTGTGGAATTGTTTAGAGATAAAATTACAAATACAAACATAAACCACTTAAAAAAATATGGTAGACAGTTACAAATTTGGATTATTGTTAATATTGTTTTGGGTCATATATATATATAATTGGCATAGTTGTATGTATTTGTATGACACTGGCCTGTATTGTATAATAAATTGGGATAATATTTAGTTAAGTTTAGTTAAATGTTCAAGATTAAGAAATGAAAATAGGGTGGGAATCATCATTAGTATACTTCCTGCTATTTAAAAAAAATACACCTTTTGTTCTTTCATTTATTTGTTGTTCTCTTTTTATTGAAAACTGATTAATTGGTGGAAAACCAGTGCAGTTTGATTGAGAGTGGACGGAAGTGGAGAGGAATGTGGTGATGTGTTGTGACTCATATTGGATGCTGACTGTATTCTGTACCTTCTGCCTCATGAAGACGGTGTTGAGCGGAGCCACATCACAGTCTTTGTGTTGTCCGAACACTTTGCACATGGAGCAGGTCGGCGTCTGGCAGGAGAGGCAGTAGATGTTGATCTTCTCCTCCTCGTGTTCCTCACACATCAGCTGCTGTTGTTGTTGCTGCTCTGGTTTTATGTTCACCAGTCTGGAAGACATACAACCACACACGTGTCCAGAAACGTCTCACTGAAGGATGTTTTGACTTCCTCCTGGACCAGTTCCCAAGGAAACCTCTGTCAAAGCCCTGGGTTTGATCAATGTTTGACTTGAGGTTTTCAGCTCCATTTCATTCCTCACATTTCTGTCAATTTCAAAAGGTCATGTCACTGACTGGTATAAAGTTGATAATTGCTCCATTGGAGACCTACACAGTAGAGCAGGGGTGTCAAAAATGCGGTCCGGGGACCAAATCCGACCCACCAGTCTGGCCCTTGTGATGACTTTATGAAATACTAACATTAAATTAAGATATTAACAACCATATTAGTTCAGGAGCCACAGACAGACCAATTCAATTTCAAGTGGGTCAAATTGGTAAATTACCATAATTTCTAATAAAGTAAAGATTTTCATGTATTTACACCAAAACAAAGGATCATTTTGCAAAACGTGAATAATCTGAGGAAATATGAATAACCTGAGATATCTTAAGAAAAGTGCAATTTTAACAAAATTATTATCTGTTGAATTAAATGCTTTGTGTATTTGTAGATCCACTGTGATCTGTAACGTATAATGTACTTGTGTAAATGATAAACGAATGAAGCATAATATTGTTAAAATTACACTTATTTTTCAGTTTGTCCATATTATTCACTTTTTTTTATCCAAATGTATACATTTATGGAAAAAAAATACATAATCCTTTAAAATAATTTTATATGCCAATTATATCAGTAAATACAAATCAGAGCATTCCTATACAAGTCTGTAAAATTTACAACCTTTTAAAAATCGTTCAGTATAGTTTTGATTTCTTTCATTTTCATCTGGTTAGTTAGATCTACAGGTGCATAAGTTAGTATGATGAAGATTTGACTAGTTTTAGTTTAGTTTTTCAGATATTTTGAGGAAACCCTTGATTTGCAGAAGCTGGAAAAGGAAGGATGAAAGAACACAGGACATCAAATATGACTAAAAAATAATACTTTCCCAAGACATTTTATTCTTCTTTGCTTTAAACTGTTCACATTAAACCATAGCTACACTGGTTTTACTGGAAAATCAGTTTGTTTTTGGCATTGTTTATTGAAGTTTTTGCTGCATTTGTAATTTTTAATTAATTCATTAATTTAGTGTTAGTTTTCCTTTTATTTTCTATTAGAACCCTGTGCAACACATGTTATTGCTTTTTGCATCAAACTAGTATTATACGTTTATGATATAATAGAGTATTATATAATATACGTAGGAATGAGCATTTTAATTACATCGTTAACATGCACTCTTCATCCAAAGAAAAATAATTATTATTAAAAAAATCTGACCAAGAGAGGAGTGATTTTACACTTAAAAGTATATCATTCAGTTTCCATCAAAAAGCAGTTTCAGACTTTACACAATATGTGCATCACTTAGAAACATCATCCACATCTCTATGACGTAAAACGCATAGAAATATATATATCTACCCAAATAAAAATTTGTCATCTCTAAAAAAAAGGAGTCAACTATACATACTGTTATCAGTTATTTGTACAGATCCCTCCTTAGTTAACATGTAATACCAGAGTAATTGTAGTAATAAAATACTTTTAAAGTTGCAAAAAGGAGTACTGTTACAGGCTATGAACTACAATGGAACCAGGTGAAGTTTGGCTTGTTTTATACAGACATAAACTCACACGAAAATGTAATCTGTGAAATTCTGGGGAAACTATTGATGATATGATGTTTTTCCATGCATTTCTGTATTTTCCTCATTTTGGATCATGCATAAAACTGGCCCATTGTTGATTTATGATTCATGCAGGGTGATTCATCACTAATTCACTTTAATAAAGACTCTGGCATACAGGCTAATTTTATCATTGATGACACATTAAAGCATTACATTATCATAACATTTACAAAGGCAGATTTTTCTTCTTGGTTTTGTAAAACAGAAAATGAAATAATTATGTTTAATTTCAATAACTTGTCTTAGTATAGATCATTAGTGAGTACGAAACTACAACAGTTTATGAAGCTACACTCCTAACATAATTATTGCACATGTGAATAACAGTAATCACTGTGAGAATTGTATATTGTAATAGAGATACATATGGCATATACAACAATATATAATGATAAATAAAAAACAAAATCACGTGTTCTATGAATGTAGTGTTATGTGATAAAACCCTGTTGTGCTTTTACTGAAGACGACACAGTATTCACTTTAACTGAAGTAAAAGTCACACTTAAAGTACAAGTAAAATCTAGTGTTTTCTGTTTTGTGCATTCTCCACTGATTTATGGTTGCACTTTATCTTCATTTACCAGAAAGTAGTCACACACATTAAACACAGTAAATGAAGTAACAAAAAAAAGTACTTTGAGCTAAGACTCACACTACCAAAACTTAAACTTAAATCCAGGGTTTTATTTACACAATACCCCAGTGGCGGTACATTTATTCAATCTCAAAAAAGAATACAAGGACAGTTGCTGTTAGTCATGATTTTAAGACACTTACAGTAATGTTTAGAGTAAAACTTTGCCAGTTTTTTAATCCTAATTTCCTATACTGGTTGAAAAATGTCCATAAGACTTGGGAACGCTGCCTGTTTCTTTGGAGCAGCTCAGGTGACATTTTTAGTCAGTGGATGATGGAAGAACCACAGGAAGACGAGATTAACGCCTTGTTTTTGCCACAGTGCAGCCAGTTTTCAATTGTAAACATCTAAAGGTCAAAATAAATTAATGGTTTCAGCATATTTCTGGAATGTTTGACCTCATTGTCCTTCTTGGTTGTTGCTGTAAACGTGTTATGTGCATGATCTAATGCATAATGAACGCACCGTCACAACGAGGGACGTACATTGAATATTTTAGGCAGATGTCACTGGACATATCATTATTTTTGTTAAGTGCTGTAGGCAGAAATAATTAAGTTACAAAAGTGTTTTCTTTTCTCTCTTATTTTTTTATTTTTTAAACATGAAAACCTGATAAACCGCAACTTTGAAAACATTTGTGGACCTGACAGTGAAAAACGAGTATCTATTTTAACCCACACAGTAATAAGGGGACTCCTGTCCTCCTGTCTCTGATGAACGCCAGCTCCTCCTCTTCACTCTTTGCCGGTGACTCATAACGCTTCTATTTTCAAGTGAAAGTGACTAATCTTGATGATTATTTAAATATCAGAGCGGAGTTGTAGTAAGGGCGTAGAATTTAACAAAGCCAGATTACAAAGAATACTACTATAAAGCATTTTACCACAGGTAGAAAGAAGCTTATTTATGTACAGTAAACATCGGATGTATTTGTATTTTATATGAAAATGCTATGTGTAATATTTAGGGCGTTTAGCAGTATATAGTTTTCATATTTGTAGTATCACTAAATACAAATTATGTAACATGATCCTTAAAAGTGGGGGTGTCAAACACATAACATGTGAACCACAACCACTCTAAACAGGTTCCAATCCGGCCTGTGCAATGAATGTGTAAAAATTATACTGAAGACATTAGCAGTCCATGTTGTCAAACTCATTTTAGAGCCAAACTACAATTTATTTATTTATTTTTACAATATTATGCCTGTAACTAAATATTTTGTACCTTTGTAGAGCCACTGAAATCAGTAACACACGTATAAAAGATAGGATGAGATATAATATTGTTTAAATTGTACAGGTTGTTGAGGTCATTCACTTTGCTTTGGGAAAGGATAGTTTATAAACGTAGCCTTTTTTTTTGCACTAAAACAAAGCCAAACATTTGGAAATGTCATTATGTGTTTAATACGCTATTATTTTATGGCTCTGACCAGATAAGGAATCAAATTGGGCCGTATGTGAACTGAACTGAAAAGACCTCTGATTAAAGGGGGTATATGAAAAATTTATACTTGAAAATATACTTTTTTAAAAAATGACCTAAAATGATCATTAGGGTGTTTAGAATACAGAGACCTGATGTTCTGTTAAAGATGAAAACACACTGGATTGTAGAGTTATATTTACACCAATGGGCTGGGCGAATTATGTGATTATAAAGCAAAAGTAGCAATAAAACTGGAAACATTGTTCTCACTTTAGCACTCACAAAACAGTCATTAACACTAACTTGTTTTGTAGCAGCTATTTGGGGGGGGGGGGGGGCATAGTCAGTTGAATGTAATGTGCAACTTCACCACTAGATGTCGCTAAACATTACAACCTGAACCCATGGTATTATAATTTTTCTTCAGAGGTTTTGCACCTCTACACCATAACATGTCTTATGTCTCATGCACATATTGTACTTTTTACTTACAGGTTTAGTTTCTTTACTGTTTTCCATCTATTTGTTTTCCAGTGAGAATAACGTACCACTGAAGGTACAGATTTTTATCCCGGGGAGGCAAGAGGGATTGTTTTTGGTTCAGTTTGTTTCTTTGTTGGATTTTTGTTTGTGAACACTTAAGAATCAAAACTATGGGTTGAATTCACACCAAATTGGGTTTATAGATTTCCAGTGCACCAGAATAGATGTGATTACATTTTGGAAAAGTAAGTCAAAGTTAAAATTTACATCATTTACATTAGGATAGACATGATGACATCAGCTGGACTGACGCCAAAATAAGCTACATTTGTTGCTGTGGCTCAGTTGGTAGAGTGGGTCATAAAAAGGACTGAAGAGTTAGTAGTTTAAATCCTGGCTCGGGTTTGGGCAAGACACTGAACCCAAAAAAGTGACTTGCGTGGCAGGTGTATGATATATGAATGGGTGAATGTGAGGTTTTGTAAAGCGCCCTGAGCACGATGAAGGGGTAGAAAATGTGCGATGTAAGTGCAGTCATTTATTTACAATTTTACAATATGTGCAAGGGGTGGGGTATTTGGAGGGAAAAAAGCCTGTTTTCAAAAAGCTCATGGATGCACAGTATAGCAACACTTAAAACATTTGACGATGTTAAAGAATATGATGCATTTCTGCAGGTTTAACAGTAAATAACGTAAACAAAAGGAGCTGAACCTGCAGAATGTAAAGCAGTAACATGATATAAAAACATCACAGGGGCCATTTAACACCAGTGACTACTTCAGGGGTGTCAACTCATTTTAGTTCAGGGGCCACATTCAGCTATATTTGATGTGTGGAGGGCCGAAACAGTAAAAATAATGACAAAATAATATATAAATAATGTCAACTCTAAATTTCTCTTTACATTTTTACAGTGAAAAAAGTAAAATGACATGATGAAAATGTTTAAATCTACAAATTATCCTTTCAAACAATGTGATATC
>JAPSES010000098.1:383990-408213 GCA_029822895.1 Maxillicosta whitleyi | reverse complement strand
GGTGTCAGTCACAATATGTGGGGGAACTGTGCTGCTTGGCGGAGGTTTGTGCTCTCTGAGTGCTTTTCTAGTTCATTTTGTGTCAGTTCATTCTTGTAAAATAGCTGCAAGTGACGATTGACAAAAATGTTTTCTGCGTAAACGATATGAGAACATTGACACGTAACTGTATCCAACGTGCTGGAGAAAGGGTTCCATGATGATGTGATTTTTTTCTCAGTCCTTGTAAACATCTTTGTAAAGCATCAGACTTTGATGCTTCTTTAATTTTGTTTTGGTTGTGGTGCAGCGTCCTGTGCATTAGTCTGTTAATGTCTGATAATGTGACAGATTCCATTGAGTTAAAGTAGAGTTGAACACTGTGACATCCTTCAGTGAACATGCTGCTTCTGTGGGTCAGACTGGCAGTGACAGCAGGGTGAGCTAAACAGGCCAGATGTCCTTTTATCCAGCAGCTTCCTTCAACTCTTCTCGAGAGTTTCCTCAACGTTCCCAGGCCAGCTGGGAGATATAATCTGTTTAGTGATTTCAAGACCTCCGCACTGATGCTCTCCTGAAGCATGAAATGATGCAGCAGCTGACACATTTAATCACATTTAACCAGAAATATCTTGATTCGTACCTGCGATTCTCAAACTCACCTCTACAAAATAATATAAGTCATAAAAACACTTCAGTTTTATATGATTAGTGTCATTATCTTCCTTTTATAAGACAAACAAAAAGACAATTGGGGCGCTAGTATTCTAAAAAGGCCTATTATATTTGTTTTATTTCGTAAGACTACTTGTTTTTAGGGATTTTTTCTCAGCTAACGACAATAACGGCTAAAAGCAAAAGTAGTTTAGTTATTTGTTTTTTACACAGATAATCCCATTTCATTTTCCCACTAATCAAGAGATGACAGACTCCACTGTTAAACGCTATAAGCTAATTCATCTCCCAGCATGTTCAGTAGAATTGTCTTAATTTATTCGTTTAGGAAAACATAATTAAAAAATCCTTGAGCGAACAACACTTTTTTTCTGTGTCGCTTATTTGTAATGATGTACAATGGAACTAACATAGTAGATAAGTCGACAATAGACACATTCATGAGGTAATTGTTGATAAAATGCTTTAGTGATTGAAAGTTTTGTTTCACACATTTCACACAGTTGTGTTTTTATTGATTTGGCAAACCACAAAAAGCAACAAAAAAGACAAAATGTTATAATCTGGATTTTCATGATTCCGATTTCTTTATGCACCAAAGAATGTTTACAATGTTAATTATTAATCAGAAAACCCGCCGAGGTCAGTTCTATCTTATCCCACAGGCTTTCTTAGTTGTCTGACACAGCTCTATATCTGTGTGTATATGTGTTTACAGAGCCACAGCATTCCTGGAGACTTTGGAGATGTCACCAGAGACTGAAGCCATGTGGAAGACGCTCAGCAAGCTGGCTCTGGAGGCTCACCAGCTGCACATCGCAGAAAGGTCAGCGGCACGACACACACATATACACACACATATGGAGGACCGGTGAACAAATGATAATGTTTTTACTGCACTGTCTGATTTACTTAAAACTGAAACATGCCCAGGATTGTCTGATATCCTTTAAAACCAAATGGCAGTGTTTAATCAGTGAATCTCATCTGGGTATTAAAGTCATAATGGTGATTGTAATCATATACTTGTTTATCATAATGTAATGTACATTTTCATGTTATACAGTTGTCTTCAATCAACACATTAATGCGAAACGACAATCAAATAAATAAATCATGAGGGAAATACATGTACAACACAAGCAGAAGTGATTTGGTGTGCCACTCTAAGATTTTCACTTACCCCATCTGGCCACCCTTATGAATGTGGAATTATGGAATAAAGTGCAAAATGTTTCAATGATTTGCTGTTTTGCTTAATTCTTTTTTTTGCATATTCATTTTCTGTAACGTAAGCATAACATAAAGAAAAAATCGTTTATTTAATTTTTGCCACAAATGTCACACTGGGTTCTTATGGGTTAACAGTCTGGTTTCTTCAACTTTTACTCAGAAGTCAACTTTTACTGTTCTTGTAGTGATATTTATTGCAATATAAAATGACATAACAGTTGTTACTCTTTTTTGTAGCCTAGGCTGTTGTTCGCAGTGCAGCTTCAAAGTTTATTACGTTGAGGGCAGCTGTGGCTCAGTTGGTAGAGTGGGTTGTCCAATGGCCAAAGGCTCCCACTGTCCACATGTTGAAGTGTCCTTGAGCAAGACACTGAACCCTTAGTAGTGTGTGTGTGTTTGTGTGAATGGGTGAATGTGAGGCTATGAAAAGCGCTTTGAGTACCAAGGTGTAGAAAAGCACTATATAATTTCAGTCCATTTACAAAACTGCAAAAGAGTTGAAGTATAAACATAAAAACGTGTCTGATAATGTGTATTGTACCTTTTTTTTTTTTGGTAAAATGGAAAACTGGAATTGTAAAGGTAGAACAGTACTGAAGAATGAAAGCCTTCCACATATCGTCATATACACATATATGTGTTCTTTATCCGTCTTCTTTGTGACTCAGATGTATTTGTGAGTGGAACTGTGGGAGATGTCAACTTCCCTCAGTTGGAAAAAATGCATACTCGTACACACATGTGCTATACATCAGACTCTCAGCAGATGCTGGAGTCCCTGCCTGACCTCGTCCTCTGACTTCAGTTATCATCAAAAGACCCTTTTCTACATCATCAAAATCTTCCCCCTTTTCTCCATCTTTATTTTTCTGTGTTGTGAGAAACTTTGTAAATCTGAATTCTCTGCCATTAATAATGCATATACTGTTCGTTAGGCGTTGGGCTGATTTGCATAAATCACAAAATCAGGGGGAGAAACGGTTTTGTCTGGGGTGGATAATGTTAATGAGTGAGGGAAGCAGGAAAGAGTCAGCCAGAAGAAGATTTTCAACGCTTTTTCTTTCATGACTTGTTCATTAATCTGATGCAACTGTTCAGAGAAAGTTGGTAATAAATTGGCCAAATGCTAGGCTGTGCCTTTTTATTTCTGCGCCCTCCGACGGCAGCATATCTAAAGGCTAATTAGACAAAAGCTCTAATTTAACCCACTTCATTAAGGGACCTGTTTTATCCAGAGCTGTGACCAGACAGTATTAAATTCTACCTTCACTGTGCTGAAAATGTTTTTTACACATGTCTTTATGATGCTTTTATTCTCTCACTTGTTTTTGCTCATTGTGTTTTCCTTCTTCTTTTTTTTTTTTTTGTCTTTTCTTAGGTGTTTTGCTGCATTGGGTGACGTCTCAACTCTTCGCTTTCTGCACCAAACAAACCAGATTGCTGACAAAGTGTCGAAGGAAATGGTGTGTTTCAGATCAGCACATCTTTACCTTTCTACCCTGAACAGCTATATTGTGAAAATGTGAAGTACTTTAGAGCAGGGTTGTCAAACAAACAGCCCATGATCCAAACCCAGCCCACCAAAGGGTCATATCCAGCTTGTGAGATGAATTTGTGAAATGCAAATATTACACTGAAGGTATTAACAGTCAAGGGTGTCAAAATCATTTTAGTTCAGGTTCTGCATACAGACCAATTTGGTCTCAAGTTTGTCAGACCAGCAAAACACTATCATAATAAACTAGAAATAATGACAACTTCAATTTTTTCAAGTTACATGAAAATATTTACACTTACAAACCATCGTTTCACAAAAAACATGAATAACCTGAACAAATATGAACAACATGAAAGAAAAACAAGTGCAATTTTAACAATATTCTGTCTGTTACTAAACGTTTTCTGTATTTGCGTACATGTACTGTTCGTGTGTAAATGCTAAACTGAGGCAAAATATTGTTAACATTGGATCTATTTTTCTTAAGAAATGTGTTGTTGTTGAAAATGTTGTTTGTTGTTCATGTTAGTCAAATTTTTTGAAGGCAAATTTTTGGATGTAAACATTTTCATAATGTAATTTGACTTTTTTTCACTGCTATTATTTTGCTGGTCTGGCCCATTTGAGATTGTGTTGGGCTGTATGTGACCCATGAATTAACAAGAGTTTGGAGAGTAATACTTATCAGTATTATTTACAAATATTAAGCAGCTTTAGAGACGCTTTAACTCAGCCACATTGAAATGAATTGAATAACATTTAATTTACAGCTTAATACTGGCAATAATAGAAAATGAATTGCACCCATACCCCAAAACAGTAAAACTACGACTATATTTTATTTTATTATATAAAATTATTGTAGCTGAAATTATTCATTTCATAGGTAACAGACAAAAACTGGAATCTAGAAATTTTTTTTACATGATCACTGCGTGTGTGTGATCATTGATTAAAATGTACCTGATTTAATCCCATACTTTTCTAAATAGGGAGGAGATGGGACCGAGTTTTACCAGGTCCAAGCCCATGTGGCCATGCTGGATAAAAACTTCAAACTGGCTGAGATGCACTACATGGAACAGGTCAGTGATGATCCCTGTATTTTCAACACAGACACAACTTTGATTTTTTGCACAACCTGAAACCTTGACTATTCTTTCTACAACACGTGCAGCACTAACTCATCTGATTTGATTATTTCCTGGGTTTTTTTTTTGTGTTCTTGCAGAATGCCATTGATGAGGCGATTGAAATGTACCAGGAGCTCCACATGTGGGATGACTGCATTGCTGTGGCCGAAGCTAAGGTACAAAACCTAAAACTTTTTTTTTTTTTTTTTAATCTAAGTATATTTTGTTTCTTGTTAACTATCGCCACACACATAGTCTTCTCTGACTCGAAGTCTGCGTTCCACTCTTTGTTTCATGTGGAAGCCGACTGTGGCAGTGCTTTCAATCTGTTTTTTTAATGCTGGTTCCAAGTCTGGTCGTAGATGTGTTTATGGCTCATTTGTCCTCAGCAGGTTTAAAATACCATATCTGAGGAACTGTGTAACACACATTCGCATCAAGTGAAAAGATTTTGCTGGTCAAATTTCAAAGATCATGTCAACTGTGACCTCATGTCTGTCGATTATAATGAATAAAGTATCTCAGGAACGCATTGAAGGAATTTCTTTTAATTTGACACAGTTTTTCACTTGGATTTGAAGATGAAATACTTAGATTTTACTGGCCAAAAATCAAAAGCAAACTAAAGATTGGTAATTTAATATTAATGATAATTGTGGGCTACTTACACTTTAGAAAAATGCATGAAGAATTGATGAAAAGATGGTGAACACATCTGATTGAACTTGATCTTGAGATAACAAACCTTTTCTTTCATCATGACATTGTATGTTTTCTTGTTTTAACAGGTTTGTAGTTTTGTTACATCTTGTTGTTATTTTTTCCATGATGATGTGCAGTAATGTGGTAATCATGCAATAATATGTTGATTATTTAATTATCTGTGAGATAATGAAGCTCATCATAACATAGGTTAATTTATCCAGTCTTATGTGGAAACCAGCCATTGTCACCTCAAGACATCTTTATCAGCTTCCAAAGACCCAAACATCAACTGGCAACCAAAAGCATCTACTGATCTAAAATGTTTAATCCTATCAATCCCATCAATACCTGTAAATTATTGGTGTAAAATGGAGTTTGTCATCTTTTTATGGTCATCAGATATGACCCATTTGGACGTTCAGAGGCTCCATAGTGAACATGAACACTGTCATCTTCTACAACATTGATTCACCAGTAAAACCCATGGAGTTGGAACAATGACAATGGACAGAGATGCTTGATTTATGTTCAGTTAATAATATATTTTGGTGAAAAAGTCTATTTTTCTTCAGTTTTTTCTGTTTTAATAATATAAGCTTTGGAAGGTCTAAATTAAATAGGGTATTAAATATAAGAAAATACATTATTTACAGCTAAACATGCAAAATACAGAGGATAATATTCTAATAAATGATGATAAATCACTTAACAAAGATTAAATATAGAAAAAAATAATTTGGAAAGTGCCACAAAATTATCACTGGGTCTTTATGGGTTAAAACAATTAAAGCAGAATTTTATTTTGTGTCTGAAAAATCCACTCTATCCCACTGCTTTCAATGTAAACTCAGGGTCACCCAGAGCTGGAAAGCCTCCGTGGAAATTACTATCAGTGGTTGACAGAGACGGGTCAGGATGAGAAGGCAGGAGAGGTGAAGGAGAATGAGGGAGACTTCCAGGGGGCCGTCAACCTGTACCTGAGGGCGGGGCTCCCAGCGAAAGCCGCCCGTCTGGCCATCAGTCGAATGGAGATCACCAACAACAGCGACACCGTCAATCGCATCGCCTCCAGTCTCATTAAAGGAGAGTTTTATGAAAGGGTGAGTGGGCTTCTCCTATTATATTTGGAGGTATTTATGTATGTGGAACATCCTATAGATAGAGAGAATGTGAAGATTCATCATGTTGTGTTGCATGAGGAGACAGGGTCCGCCCTTTATGCCAGTTGTTGCTTTACTGTTAATTGTAGTTTGTTACACTAGTGGAAAAAAGGTTTTGGTCACCTCATGCATTTGTGTTATTATATTCCATTAAGAATCACTCTGAAGTCATTGAACTCTGCTAAGTATTCTTCCATTCTCCAAACCCACATGTTCTCTTGTAGCTATGAAGAATTTAATTTATTTTTTTTTTCTTGTTAACACTTTTTGAAACACAAAAAAAGATTTTTGTTCAAAGATTTCATGATCATTTTTGAGATAAATAAAAAAATATAAAATTTTAAGGGTGTCCAAAAGCTTTTTTTCCACTACTGTAGTTTGTCCAAATAAAAATCTATCCGGGTGGCGCCCCCTTTCTATCCTTTTCCCCATCTCCATCTCTTCACTTCAAATGTGACCAATTTAATAATTTTTTTTCCGCTAAACCATAAGCGTTAACAAACAACAAATGCAGGTAATAAAAGGCAACAACAAGCAACTAAGTGTGATGCCAAATTGGCATTGTCTATAACGTTTCTCCATCTTTTTACCTCTGTCTTCATTTGAGTCCTTCCCAGCTTGCTTTATCTCCTAACAGATGCAAGGAGAGGAGACGTATCAACAGTGGAACAACAGTTCTCTTTGTTTTTTGTTTTTTTAAATTTTATTTTTACACTCTGTCAGCCTCCATCTGTCTGTTATTTCTCTATAGCTGTTTGTCTGAGATCTCAATTCCTCTCTTCCAGCCATCTGTGTTTATGTAACAGGTGGGAAAAGGCTTGAGAGTGAATACTGATGGCGGAGCGTTTCATCAGTTTTAGTGTTTGACGGTTTGAAGGTCTACATGGATGAGTCTCGCCACTGAATTGGAACTCTTGGTTTTCCTTTCAGCATCCAAATTATTTTCAAGGTCTTGCCGAGATGTGGTGGTTTTGCTCTGCGTTCAGTCATTTAAATCGCATTCAGACTACAGGATGTACACAATGTTGCCACTATTTCAGTTAATTTTTTTTTCTTTTACTGTTATTCTATTAACAGTAAAAAAAAAGGAAGATGCTGATGTGCTCTCCACACTAACACAGATATTTGTCTAAAACTGATATTTTGCTCCTTCTGTTTACATGACAAACATTTTACAAAATATGTCTGTCAAGACACAAGACAACGCAAAAATGACTACACATGTATAAACAGTGTGGATAATTGTGGACGCAGAGGCCTTAACATGCCAAGAAGCTGAAGAGCAACAAGTTGTAAAATTGAGTTACTTTAACTAGTCTATTCTATACACGATGTGGATTTATCCATAACACCGGTCAGGTCCGTCTCCCAAAGGTATCTGTGCTGACCTCGATCTACTGCAGGTCGTACACTGATTTATACACCTGGATTTTCTGTTTCAGGAGTGGGTTCATTATACAAAGCAACTAGAGACATTGATAAAATAGGATACGACTGCAGACTGGTTTTCCACACGGATACACAATCTCTGTTTTTGCAGAGTATAATGGCGTTTACATCCGGGTGAGAGGCCCAAATGTAGAAAAAAAATAAAATAAGAAATTATGTGCATTAGTGTGGATGGGATATACGATGCAAAATAAATCTGAAAAAAAAAAAAAAAGTCAAACCTTAAACAACACAATATCTCAAATCAGAATGAGAACAATGTGAAAGAGTTTCCTTGTTGTAATTGTACTACCAGTCTCTGACCACTCGTAGTTAATACCCCATTGTGCTCCATCTCCCTGACAACAAACCGCAGACAGATGAGTTTGCTTGCTTGCTTCTTACGAGGCAAATAGAACGTCAGCACCTAAAAATACACATATGTTCCATGACTGCTTGTTTTGAAACCTGAAAACAAAACTAAAAGTATATGTGTATAGAACAGTGGCTACATTGAGGTGGCAAAAACAATCTCGATGCAATATCATTTTATTTACATGAGAAACGCCAGGGGTGGTCGATCTGACTAAATGATTATATAACAGTATTTAGAACCACAATACAATCTGCCAACTTTTTTCTCAGTTTTAAAGTATATTATACAGTACAGACAGACTAGACAAATTCAGCCATTTCTATATTCAAGCTTTTTTTCCATAATATACCTTTTTCCATTGAATATTGTGCATCAATAAACTGGGTTATACAAAAATGACACAACACAAACATATACAACAGTTTGTTACAGTTAGTCAGCACAAACTCTGCTTTATAATTATTTATAAATTTATCAATAAAAGTTAATAAACCTAATGAAAATATAGACTCTGGTAACAACCCTAATCCTGTTTGTTTTGACCAGGGTTTTTAATCACATCTTTAATAAAAGTCTGCATATATGCTCACTTTCTTACATTTCCAACTTTAGGCCCAATTTCAATCCATTTCAGTGATATAAAATAGTGTCTATGCACAATTTTACACTATTTACACCTTATTAAAATGCAAAATTACATCAAAGACAACACTGTTTCCACTATATAGTCATAGCCAATAGTTCTGACAATGAGCTTTAGGATGTTGAGACACCCCACCCCCCAATGTTTGTATGTATGTATGATCACAAACATTTTATAGTAATAAATATACACAACTCCTAGAATTACCCCTACTTGTTATTATTAAATTAATGAAAAGGCTGCCAAGATTTTTGAACATATCTCTTGATCATTAAAATGTTGATTAGCATAGTTTACTGAGAAAAGAATTAAGGAAGTGTATTTGGCAGTGAGCAATAACTTAACAGTAAAATCACAATAATAATTCAATTACACTTAAAAAAAAAGATTAGTAAATTATATCCAGCTATGCACCTTTCAGATTCAGAATCTTCAAGCTTCTATCATAAGAACCTAATAGCAGTTTTGCATGTCATGTCAGACCAGACGTTTCTACAGTCTCTACATTGGTCATACTTCTCTAAAACTCCCTATTGCCTTGCTTACTGACTGATGTGTTTTCTTTAATAAGCATGACTTTGACAATAAAACTGTTGATAAATATGATCCTACACAAATTGCAGTGTTCACAGTCATGGAAAAAATTTAGACCATCAAAAGTCATCAAAAACAATGGTTATGCAATCAAGTACTAACTCCTGTTTGTATCATGTGACTAAAACCGACAGAAAAGAAAACATGGAATGTATAAAAGCACTGTTTTGGCAGTACAATGACATAGATATTGGTGTAATGTAATGGTTATTATCAAGAAAATCATGGAGAAAGGGCTAGATATAAGCTCTTAAATTAAACTTTTTGGAGCTATTGTTGTTATTATATTATATTTGTCCGAACAAATGTACCTTTAGTTGTACCAGACATTAAAATGAACAAGAAATTGAAGAAAATAAGGGTGGTCTAATATTTTTTTCCGTGACTATATATAACATGAGACACATTAAATCCAATTGCTCATTTATTGGAGCTATATTTTAGATTACACCTCTTTTGTGTTGTTGATATAGAGTACATCCATGTTAGAAAGCAAAATTGGTGCACTCCCTATGAAAATTACATATTTTGGACATTCTGCACCACGTTATAAAAAAGTACAACTGCTCACCCCTCTTTTAACAACTTTAAAAACTCAGACAAACTGTGATACAGAGTGTTTACAAGTATTTGTTGCTGCTCAAGTCTTGCCACGAAAATGAATTACTGCATTTCTGTCTGATCTGAACAGGCAGGAGATCTGTATGAGCAGATTAGGAACAACCAGAGGGCTATGGAGTGCTACTGCAAAGGCGGCGCTTTCAGGAAAGGTAAATCAGCAGCAGGGTTGACAATCTGTAGGGGACTTTCTTAAAACTTTAATATTCATGTGATTTTCATGTGAACTAAATCACCAGCCGTTTACTGTAATTTTTGACAACTAACTGCTCTAGTCACATGTTGGTAAAAAGTTGACATGACTGTTTCTCCTCGTGGTTTCCTGTAGCGGTGGAACTGGCTCGCATCGCGTTCCCTGCTGAGGTGGTGAAACTGGAGGAGGCCTGGGGAGACTACCTCATCCAGCAGAAACAGATGGACGCCGCCATCAACCACTTCATTGAAGCAGGGTACGTGGTGATGGGAAGAGAGAGGAATGGAGAGACAAAGGAAATTTGGACAGATGGAGAGGAGCAGCGATTACACACACAAAAAAAAACCCCAACAGAGACAGCCAGCACTGCTTTAAATCAACACAGAGTACAGAACAGGGAGATTAAATTATTTTAAGAATTATTAGAATAATGCCCCAAAAATAACAAAGACATGTAATCAGCACCTAAATCCTTTTTTGGCACCACTTACAATAACACAACGTATATAATGACTTATAATTAGCTTATTAATTAAGCAGCAAACATTTTATTAAGTCACTTTAAATAACCACATGAACACAGAATTTATGAATTTGGAAGCAAAGCCTATTTTTTTTTTTTTTTTTTAATTTCAGACATGTCAAAAGACTTTTATTTTAATAGCTGATTAACTCTCCCTGCACTTTAGTGTGTTCTGCAAAAAAAGAAACAAAAAGGGCAAGAAAAAGTTCATGGTTTCCAGTGTGACAATCAGGTGGTGCTTTGGCTCATACGCTATGAAACTACTTCGTAAAAGAAAGTGAATTGGTTCTGAACAAAAAAATATATCTGGGAAATTTGGAGCAAGTTTTTCTCATTTTTCTGAGGTAAACTGGAGAAAAAACAACAATATTTCCAAAGTGTCAAATACTTTTTTGGGTGGTAAATAAAAGTTCTGCACAATGTTCATTTGAGTCAATTTTAACACTTTCATCCGCAAGTTGTCTAGATTTTATTTTGATATTCCAGTCCAGATTTAGTCATTGCTTACTGGTATTTGTTAGTTTGGTTTAGATCAGTTCAACAACTTGTAACTAACTTTTTTGTTTTTGCGTGCTGTTGAAATTATATAATTAATCAGCTTTCAGGTTTTTCCTTTTGGGCACTATTGTTATTATATTAACCTTTAAAAATCCCCTGTTGGTTGACTTGTAGAAGACAATCATCTACAACACATGACAAGTGGTGTCATCTGCTATTGTTTTGATGGAGAGAAAATGCAAAGTGTGTCTAATTTAAATCAAAAGCTCAATTGCTATTTTTTTTTTACTTTCTGTAGTTCCTTTTGTGTTGTACGATTTACTCTACCTCTCATCCTGTTTTGTTTAATTGTCTTGTTTCATGAAACACTCTGTAAAAAAGCACCACTCAGTCCTTCGTTCGTTCCTTCACTGTCCTCTTCCAGCTGCTCCGTTAAAGCCATCGAAGCTGCCATCGCCGCTCGGCAGTGGAAGAAAGCCGTCCACATCCTGGAGTTACAGGATGATTCGTCAGCAGGAAAATACTACGTGAAGATCGCTCAGTACTACGCCTCCATGCAAGACTATGAGGTGAGGGGGAGCCAAATGTGGAAATGCCACACATTGTGTATTAAGTGTTTGACAAATTTCTGATCGGGAATTTTCAAGCCATCCAGCTTTTACACATGAGTCGTCAAAAGCAGACAGACTACCAAAAAAAAAAAGGGCCGATAAAATTACAGGAGGAACATTGGACACTCATCAGCTGAGGAATTAATTAATAATCTGAGAAAAGAGTCAATGAACTACCTATTATTTGGGGTTGCTACAGCGACGATCCAAAGTCAATCAATATTAAAAGCTGTTTTCAGATTCCTCACTTTTGTCTGTTTTTGAGATGATACTAAATCATCTTTATGATTCATTTATATCTGAAGAGTAACAGGTTTTTGTTTCTTTTCCCCAGTGTCAATTAAAAGGTAAAATTAAGATGAAAACTGAAATGTCAAAAATGTAAATGTGAGAGGAACATTAGATGAACCACAAATAATTTCTAAATATTAACAATAAGGCTCAAATAAACCAGAACTGGCTCAGAAATATCACAATACAGTATTACACAAGTATTATTACTGTTATTCTTACTATTTCAGCACAGTGTAGTTGCATTGACCCTTAAAGTAAGAACAACACGTGGGTTTTTTGGTTACACACAAATCTTTATTTTGTATAATCAAAAGGTTAAAAAAAATCTCTCCTTGGAAATAAATGAAACAAATAAGAAAAAGCTGCTCGGGTTGAGATTCTCAGCACTGTTGTCCTCTCTTTTTCAATTACGCTACATAAGCAAATGTACATGGTGTGAAAAGTGTCAATTTTCTTATGTTGATGTACCGTACTCAACAGTTTTTCCGCCTACACTCTAACACAATAAGGACCACTCAGTGTAAGCACTCCCTGGCTGGACTCGCTGACTTTCATTATATATTTTAGTTCATAAAAATACTGCACTCCGCAGGCTAAAAGCTGGTACATTTGGCTTGTCGTACCTGCCTGAACATCATGCGGGTCAGTTAGATATTTATGGCCAGAGGGATGAAGATGGCAATGACATTTTGCCAACGGCGATACAAAATATCAGCACATCGCTCCGTAATAAAGGCAGCCTTACAGAACCGTAACCAGTTGATTCATAGAAGCTTCTCACCGTCGTCCTTTAGCGTTAGTACATATATATATATATATGAACGGTAGAGTTTTCAAAAGTTTTATTTGGAGTGCATTAGGTGGAAGTCACACAGCTTAAAATAAGTGTCTTCTACATTTACAATATTTTACCTTACAGCCGTATTGGACATAGAACTGAAGCCGTTACATTGCTCTCATCACAACCACAAGACGCCTGTAATTTTACATCATAGAACACAGGAGTTGCTGGTTTACTGCTGCCATAATCAGTTAATCAGTTTGTGTTTTTTTTTAACCCTTAAAGAACCAGTGCTATTTGTCTGGTGATTCCTAAATCAACCTTTCTTAAGTGATTTATCGCTATTTCTTATAATATTATCCTTTGTATTTTTCATTTTTCTGTGTAAATCATGTAATATGCTGTAAATAATTCACTGGCCATGTAGATGTTTGTGAAAACTCAGAGTAAATTCAAAGGTTATTATATCAAAATAGACAAAACTAAGGAAAAAATTATGTTTTCAGTAAAATGCATTATTAACTGAACATAAATCAAGCATTTTCATCCACTGTCATTGATCCACATCCATGGGTTTTTACTGGCGAATCAATTTTGTAGAAGATGACAGTGTTTCCTTGTTCACTTTGGAACCTCTGAACATCCAAGTGGGTCATATCTGATGATAATGAAAGGACGACAAAGTGCATTTTACGCAAATTATTTACATATATCGATAGTAATAGTGGTTCAACAGGTATTAAACATTTTAGATCAGTAGATGCGTTTGGTTGCTGATGACTATTTGGGTCTTTAGGGATTAACTTCATTTTCCAAAACAGTACAACATAAAATCAAACTGTGTTCTTTTCTTTTTTTTCTGTCTGTGTGTAGCTTTTATATTTAACCTTTAAATGATGTATCAAAGCATATACTATGTTTGCTGTCAAGTGAACATTCGATTGAAGCTAAACTGGATTTAGGTCTAGGTGTCCATCCTTGGTACCGGCCGCTGCAGATCAGGGACACCAACCGAGACCTTCAGCTGTACAGATGCTCTGACAGTCTTTTGGCCTATATCAAAGTTACTCAGACCCACACATGGCCCGTTTTGCTGGACACTCGTCAACTTTGATGACTAAACGTTCACTTCCTGTCTGTTATAGTTCTCTCACTGACAGGTGACATGGGTTTCCTTCCAAATGTTGTCCAAATATAGCAGAATTTGCAGAAATTCAGCAAAATAAAATACTCTCATAGGATTTTAACATCTGGTTCATCATCATTATCATGGCTTAGTGTAGTCATTACAACTCGTATGTCATACAATAACATCGCCTGAGATGATGGTTAAGGAAGTATTAAATGTAAGGTCTGTGTACTTGAGGGCAGCTTACAACTGTTACTTCCCAAATCAAATGAATCAAACCAATGGTCCGAATCATATAATGTTGTTTTTCACAATTTTACAGAAGCTTTGTCTCATATTTGCTTCTGCAGCTTTTCATGCATGGTTAATTTTCGCTGCTGTTTTCAATTTGATATGTTAATTTTTAGATTCTTGTATTAAATGAAGCATCAAGTTAATTTTCCTCTCAGTCTCGATATGCAGACATAAAACTATTGGTTAGCCTAGATCTTTTGCATTTGCATTTATGTGCATTTACCTTGTATTGGTGCGCTGACTTTCCACCTACCCCATGCATAAAAACTTTCTTGCAATATTTCGAGTTTTTAAGCACAAAGTTAAAATGCAAGTAAAAATATGTAGATGGAACTTGAGGTATGAAGGTGATAATCAGTATTACGACCACTTCACTCATGCTGTTTAGTTCATTTATACAGTCACATGCTGTTTCATGCAGTTATGGAAAAGTAAAGTCACATTGTAACGGTGAAGAGGGTGTAACCGTCGAGGCACAAGTGAGGGCAGGTGGTCTGGTTTCCTCTCAGGTCTGTTGAAACACAGTATTCTGTAAACCTACTTAAAATTAACATATTTCCCAATGACATCATAGAATAAAATCCTGCCTACTGAAGCTTCAAGTGTTTCTCAGTACTAGGTCTGCATAAATCTGTTTCCTGTATTGCAAGAAAGTCAGAGCACAACATCCATGGAGTGAAGGGTTTTTTTTTCTCAAGGGCGGTTGGCCATTGAATGGTAACAATAGATCTACCAAAAATACAGAACTGTTTAAAGGCAAAAAAAGAGAGAGGTAAAACTCAGGCATGTATACAAAGAATGGTGACAAAGAGACGGTTCAGCGCCGTGTGCTGTCTTTATTCTGATGAGCTCAGCTGAGCCAAACGGCCTCCACAGACTGCCAGCCTCTGAAAATAGCAAGCTATTTCAGTCTGTTTGCTCTATGGGCATATTCACAGAAAGTAATTAAGATAACAAGCACTTTGCTCTCCAACTTGTGGAAGTTGCAGGAAAGTTAAATTCACTGCCAGCTAAAAACAATAAAGACAGAACACACCTGCGAATGCGGTGGAAAGATGATGCAGCAGAACCAAGACTGCACAGTATTCAAATTTATACATCAAACACACTAAAATATTCATTCACTGTGGAAAAAGTCAATTTGATAATGCTTATCACCGATGGGAGAATAGAATTTCCACCGTATGTGAATGCGTTGGAATTCTTTTAGTGGATTAAAACAATCACAATGATGTTTATTGTCATTATACTTGGGTACAGTGAAATTTCACACGCTGCGCCCGACAGAAGGAGCATAATGTACAAGTACAAAAAAGGTATGAATATTATATATGCATGAACAGATGTTAAGGTTTACGCTGAATATTATTGCTACTTGTGTTTGTATTTTAATGTGGACCTACATTCTATAGCTTTTTGATGCAGGAATACAGTCTAGATCAGGGGTGTCAAACAAACAGATGACCCGTGAGCCAAAACCAGCCCACCAAAGGGTCTGATCTATATTATATTATGTTATATATTAACAATAAAAGATGTCAAAATTATTTTGGATTAGGGGCCACGTGTAGTCCAATTTGATCTCAGGTGGGTCAGACCAGTAAAATACTGTCTAATAAACTATAAAAACCCAAGCTTTTCTCTGTGGTTTAGTATAAAAAGCTAAAATCAAATGAAATTGTTTACATTTGCAAACTATCTTTTCACAAAAAATGTGAATATCCTGCAGAGATATAAACAATTTGAAATGTCTTAAAGGAAATAAAAGCAATTTAACAATTGTATTCCTGTTACTAAATGTTTAGTGCACATGTAGATCTACTGTGATCTGTACGTTATAATGCACACATGTAAATGATAAATGGAGGCATAATTGTATTTATTTTACTTGATACATTTCTGGGTTGTCTGCGGTTGTTTCTGTTATTCACATTTTTTAAAGGCTACTTTGTACATTTACATAATGTAATTAAAAATTTTTACTGTTATAATTTTACTGGTTCAGCCCATCTCAAATATTATGGATTAAAACTATTTTAGTCCCCTGGTCTAGATAAAGGGGAGAAACAGGTACCACGGTTCAAAGTGACGGTACCAAAGTCCACCTAAAGCTCAAATAAGCTCGATAATATTCAGTCCGCACATTTCTTCATACATGAGTGCTTGAGATTCCCATTGCAATTCTATTTTCTGAGTGTATCTCATGTGTAATTTTCTTCTTTATGACCTGTAGGTGGCAGAGCAGCTGTATGTCAAAGGAGGTCACATTAAAGATGCTATAGACATGTACACGGCTGCAGGGCGCTGGGAGGAGGCACATAAGGTCAGTACCACTGACACACATTAGTTTGTAAATGCTCCGACCCACTCTGTTTTGATTTATTTTTAATTTGGTCTTTTGATGGTAATTATTTTTGGGGTTTACAATGTTTCCTATTAATAAAAACAAATAGTCTTGACAGTTTTGGACACTTTTCCATACGTGCACTAAACCTCCAAAACAATGTCTAAGTATTAAAACTCATTTACGTTTCTGTTCAGTAGTTATTGTAAAGCCCTTACATAGGTTACATCCAACTGGGAAGCACATGTTTTGTTTTGGTTTTTTTTATATCTGTTTCTAATCAGTTCATAAGCGCATTTATAATACAAATCCACCACACAGTTTGCTTTGAGGCTATGAATGGCTTCATATATTTCAAGTTTTAGTTTTTTCCTTACATAAACACCTAAAGTGCAGAAGTTAGGAATATATTCTTGGCTCACAGTGAATAATAATATCAGTTCTTAGAAAGAGAGACATGAAATGAAGCTCCTGTTGTCAAACCTGGTTTGTTTTGTTGTCAGTTGGCAGTGAAGTGCATGACAGAGGAGGAGGTCATGGCTCTGTACGTCAGCAGAGCTCAGGAGCTGGAGCGAGACGAGAAGTTTCAGGAGGCTGAAAGGTAAATGCAGATATTTATAGCTGTCTGCAGCGTCAAAAACAGCGAGCGTTCCTCATTAGTTCTGTGTTGTAACGAGGTCGGTTCAGAACCTGCTTTGACTTTGCTGTGTGTTCACCCGTAGGCTGTTTGCCACAGTGAAGCAGCCTGACCTCGCCATCACTATGTACAAGAAGAACCGAATGTTTGATGATGTGATTCGCTTAGTGGCTAAACATCACCCCGACCTGCTGACCGAGACCCACCTCCACTTGGCCAAGGTGAAACTAACTGAATCTGAGTGATGACTGATGATTACCTTCATCAGAGAACATGCATTTGTACATCACACCCCCTAAAGTGTTAGAGTGACGCCAGCAGAACAGACAGCTTTACATAGTTTTATTTAATTCAACAGGTTATCTCTATTTAGTTTAAATTATACAAGTAAATATAAGTAGCAGGAGACGGTAGCAGCAAAAGTAATGCTTGTGTAACTATAAATTCACACAGTGGCCAAATGATCAGCAGATCAGCCGTAACATTCTGACAGATGACGTGGTAATAATATTGATTATTTCATAACAATGTTACCTTTCACTGGAATGGATATCTAAAGCAACAAGTGAACATTCAGTCCTTGAAGCTGATGTTTTGGAAGCAGCAAAATAAGCAACACGAAGAACTGAGTGACTTTGACCAGGTCCATATTGTTATGGTCAGATTATTATTACAGGTGGTCAGGATGTTCTGCTCCCACAGAGGTTCATTCCTTTCTTTATTCTTTAGATCATTTTGGTAGGCACTAAACACTTTTACACGGGGAATGTAACACAATCCCACAGTGCACATTTATTTATAACACAACACTTATTTATATGCATTTCTTTAATTTTTATATGGATAATATATTGTCTAGTACATATTGTACAAATTGCTCTAGTTCTGACTGTGTCTTAATAGCATGTTTATTTATATATATATATATATATATATTTGTTTATTTAGAGTTTTACATGTAGTTTTACATATGTATTTTTTTTCTTTTTTGTTATATTGATAATTTCTTTCCTGCTACTCTTTTCTACTTGAATGGATCAACTATTACACACAATCATTTCCTCTGGGATTAATCAAATATTCTGGTTCTGATCTGGAAATGTTCTGACCCAGTGATTTGACCATTGTAATTTCAGCTTTGTCAAAGTTTCTCAGATCCCTACTCTTGTTCATATTGTTGTTTCCAAAATGACATTCCAGTTTTTGTCACTTTATCTATCAGTCATAATGTTATCTTATATATTTAAGGACTGATAATGTGCTTATGCTTTACTTGAGTATCTCCATTTTCCGCCACTTTTTACCCACACTAAACTACCTTTCAGAGGCAAATATGCACTTTTGTCACATTGCATTTGTTAATAGAGCTGGGTTTGAAGAGTTGATAAGCTGGTGGACTTTCCTATGGTCCAGCTGGTGACATGTGAGAGTTTTCAATTAAATTGTTAAACATATTTGACAGAATATACAAGAGTAACTGCAGCTTTAGTTTTCAGATTTTACATTTACTCTAAAATGTAGCTTTCAAATGTTTGTGTCTCATAGGAGTTGGAGGCTGAATCCAGGTTCTCAGAGGCAGAGTACCACTTCATGGAAGCTGAAGAGTGGAAGGCAGCGGTCCACATGTACAGAGTCAATGACATGTGGGAGGATGCACACAGGGTAACTATGTGCAGACATTCTCTGTTAGTTTCATAAGTACTGTAGAGTTTTGTGCACAAAATTAGTGCAGTTAAATGTTTTATTGTATTTTAACTTTAGATTTGTTTGCACAGTCAATGATTTTGACAAATATGTGTTTTTATAGTTGAGTTTTATGAACAATTACATTTTTCATTAAGGATAGTGGTTAAATGTTTTCAGCACAAGACTATAAAAAATAATTTCTTATCACTTCAAGACCCAAATTTACAAAAATGTATCTTCAATTGCCATAATGTCACATCATTTTTTACTCTTGTTATATGTTTGATGTTGTTTTTGTGGTTACATCTTATGTATCTTTTACTTCGACATTATTTTATCTTGTTGCATCTTTAATTTAATGTTTTATGTGGATTTGACCCTCATTTGAAAATGTTCAAATCCAGAGTGTACCACACCTTCAGCTGATGGTAGCAGGGATAGGAGTGAAAATGAATGAATGAATGAATGAATGAAGTGGTATATTATTTTATTTTTTTTATTATTTATTTTATGTGTTTTTCAATGAGAACTAATAATCCAGTCAAACAGCTTTTTAACCCATTTTGGATCTGACAACGTTAGAGGAAAGTTAATATCACAAATCATATGTTAATTAGTGATACAGATGATCTGCAGATCTCTGCATTCATTTAGAAATAATGAAATCAATCACATAAGGAAATCAGTTTCAGGTCTCATGTTAATGATATGAACAAGTGTTAAAATCCATCTACCCTCACATCTTAAAAATGTTTTGTTTTGTTTTTTTCAAAAAGATTTTGATTAGATACTGCATATAAAAAAATAAAATCTCAGTCTTGTTGATTTCCAGGAGTAATATATGAAATATATATCATATGAAAAATAATTCATGCATGAAAATATTATCTAATAATGTATAAAATAAGGAAATAAGACAGTGGTATATAGTGCTACACCAGTGCTGTGCTTAAGACCCAGTTGGAAAAAATATGTAGTCTTCTTAAATAAGGAAACATAACATACAAAAACATATCATGAAATATAGACTGTGTTTGTTAACAAACTCACAGGTAGTTCCCACGTGGGTATTAATAGTTCATTCTAAAAGATTGTTTAGCATGATATTTAATTATAAAATCCACAAGTGTGTGGATTTAGTACAGAACAAGTTTTATGTGAACATAGGCGCGATCCAATTAGGCAAAAACTGTAATTACTATAACATCTATGACCTGTAGTTGATGCTTCTGAGGGATTACATAGTAGTACAGAATAGTAACATCTGTGTATGTGTGTGTCAGGTGGCTAAGAGCCATGGAGGACCCAGCGCTCAGAAGCAGGTGGCCTACCTGTGGGCCAGGAGTCTGGGTGGGGAGGCTGCTGTGAAGCTGCTCAACAAGTTCAGTCTGCTGGAATACGCCATCGAGTTCGCCTCCAATAACTTGTGAGCTGCACAACAACTCATCGACCTAACATATTCCACACAACACATCCTTTAATATTAATATACCAGCACCACAGGGTTTAGTCGTCTCCATTCTAAAGGCGATTGAGTTCAGTTAAGTTGTAAAACTTTTTACCACTCATGTATGTGGATCTATGTGTACTACTTACTCACGTACTGTGCTTGAGTATTTTCATTTTCTTCTACTTTCTACAGGTATATATTGCACTTTTTATTTCATAACATTTGCCTGACAGCTATAGCACTACTTGTAGGATAATGTTATTAATAGAAAGTATGAAGCAAAAGGGCACTTCTGGACTTTTACCTTTGGCACTATAAGATGATTTTGACGCCAACAATTTTCACTTAAAAGAAATCAGAAAGTTGAAAACAGTTGAATCATCTTAAAACCTACTTTTATACCCAGCCTTTTAATTTTTTATAGGGTTTCATTAATTTGATTAGGTTTTATATGTTGTCATTATATTTGAAGTGACTGGTCAATAAGAGCAGTAATTATACTTGTTATAGATTTTTTTGTATTTTTGTCTTGAGTTACTTTTCTTTATGTGTTTTATCTTTTTTTTTTTGGTACTTGCTATGCTATATGCATACTTGCTATGCTGTATACAATACTATATACAGTAAGTAAAGTTCTTTAAGTGTTTATAACTGTGGGAGCTAAAATCAAGGGGGAAGAAACAACAATTAGATTGAATTGGAAAATACACACCTTCCTTTTACACCTGTTTCCTCTCAGGCCAAATCAAAACATACCTGAGCTGATGCTGTTTGGGAAAATGAATCCTCTCATTCATGCAGTAGAGTTGTGTCAAGATCATGTCTTTCTACATCTGATCAGCGGTTGGTAATTGTAACTGTCAATCATATATTTAACCCACCTACCTGTCTGAAAACACCTGTGACTGGACAAAATTAGGGCATCATAATAAAAGGACATGGTAGGAGTAGATGCAGAAGTCTCATGTCCCCTTAGACCCTTTGAATTATAATATGATGATACTTCATTATGGAATTTTCCCCCAGTGATGCTAAAAAAATAAAAAATAAAAAAAAACTACGACGCACAGCAGCTGTAACTAAGGCTTTGGATTCAGGGTTAGGAGTTTAATTGTAGGAGTTTATTCTCAAACTGACAGATCTGAAGACTTTTTCCACCAATGACTGTGACTCATTTTAGTTCTGGAAAAGGGTGTATTGTTGCAAAACTGGAACAAAACACCCATGGAATGTACCTGCTGGTTGTCAGATCCATCCTTTAACCCAGATACAGTATATTAACTTCACTGTCAGCCATTACACTGAGAGCGTGACGTGTTCCCTTCTTCTTCTCCTTCTTCTTCTTCTTCTTCTCTCCAGTTCTTTTGATTTTGCCTTTGACCTGGCTCACCTTGCATCTAAGGACAAGATCCCAGACATTCACCTCAAACATGCCATTTACCTGGAGGATGAGGTAAGTCTGCCACAGTACAGACACTTGACCAGCTGCTCTCTGTATAATCCACATCAACAAACAAGAAGAGACTTTATTTCACTCCAGATGTCACTAAAATGAAAAGTAGTCTCCACTCTCACAGACCACTGGAGTATTATGTAATAAGTGGTTTCAAAGGAAATGTTTTTTTTTCTTAATAACCCAAATCTTCATCCCATAACTACTTACTTTTTTATATTGTGTGTATTAATATTACAACCTGTGTTATTACAGTGTTTACATTTTTATTAGTTTTTATTTAATCATTCAAGTTGGTTTTGGTTTCAGTTTTGCTCTCAATTGTGCATGTATTTTCAGTTTTGTTTTAAGGAATTGACTAGTTTTTCCACATTTAATGAGGAAACTATTGCCAGATGTAATGTTGGAAAAAAATGGATGAATGAATACCTGACATCCATGGTTTACAAAATTGTTTATTTGTCTCACTGAATGCAAAGCCATTTTAGTTAAAATTATATTATGGCATTTTATTTATTTATGTAGTTTACTTTAAACAAAGTTGCTTTTATCTCCTGTTCTATATCACATTACTTTGTGTTGCATTGTTAATTTCTTTAGTTTTTGTGTTTTCAGTTTCATTTTTTCCAATAATGCTCATAATTTTAGTCTTAGTTTGCCTTGACAGTAATAAACATGCATGTAAAATTGTGTAAAACTAAAACTCGAACTGTATTTTCACAATATGTTCATTTCATCGCTGTTTCTACAAACCACAAACATATTTGACTTTTATATAATTCTGTATCTATCAGTCTGGATCTCTGTTTATGAATATTTATACTGATCAGACGTAAAAGCTCATGCTCATATGTCTGGTTACTGGAAATAGTTCATGAGTGAGTAGTAGTTACAGTAAATATCACTGTGTTTCCTCATCCAGGGCAAGTTTCCTGAGGCTGAGGTTGAATTCATCAAAGCAGGAAAACCCAAAGAAGCTGTGTTTATGTGAGTACTGTGGACGTTTGATCCACTGTAGTTTATGTCCACGTTTATGTGAGATTATCAAGTGTAGAAATGAAAACACATTAAGCCAAGAAATGGACCTGTCACATGTTTTATGAACTTGATTTATTTTTATTTTTTTAATTTTTTTTATTTCATGTTATAAAAACTGATTTTTTTTTTTTTTTTTGCTTTCGGGTCTCTCTCTCTCTCTCTCGCTCTCTCTCGCTCTCTCTCTCTCTCTCTCTCTCGCTCTCTCTCTCGCTCTCTGTGTGTGTGTGTGTCAACCATTCCAGGTATGTTCACAACAAGGACTGGGCCAATGCACAGCGGGTGGCTGAGAGCCACGATCCAGAGAGTGTGTCAGAGGTTCTGGTTGGCCAAGCCAAGTTCTGCTTTGAACAGAAAGATTTCCAGAAGGCTGAAGCGTTCCTGCTCCGAGCCCAGAGACCAGAACTGACAGTAAAATACTACAAGGTAAACGGAGAAAACAAACAGACTTTTTTTTTTTTTGCCAAAGAAGTTTGAGTCACCTCAAGTGTGAAATTTGTATAGGATATATGGTTTATGTAAAATGTGCACTTAAGTCTGCTGTCATGGTTTATTTATTCCCTCTGGGTTGTGTTTCTGTTCCTCAGGATGCAGGCATGTGGAGTGATGCAATGAGAATCTGTAAGGAATATCTCCCCAACAAACTGTCGATGCTTCAGGAAGAATATGAGAAAGAGACGGCCAAAAAGGGAGTCCGGTGAGATCAAAACCAGAGACCAAATATAACTGTTTAAAATGTTTTATCAGTCTCCAGTCTGACAGAGTTTTTTTTTTTTAAGCTAGAAAAACTTTTATTGTATCATTTTTAGACATCAGGTCTGATCTATATGGAGCATTTATGCTAATTAGAATTCTTAGTTTTGAATTATATTCTGTTAATATGTTCAGTTTCTTTGTGAAAACCTTCATAAAAACCCAAATGGAAACCACAGAACCCATTACGAGCCATATGTTTAACAATACTGATGTATGTCAGTATGATTAAACACTTAAACTACTTAAATATCAAACAAAAATAGAATTTGGTCAAGCACAAAGCTCACTGAAGAATTAAGTTAAATGTCAAGGTCATCTTGCTTTTATATCCCTGTAGGGAAATTTGGTCTCTGCATTTTACTCATTTTAGACACATAATACCTAGCATTAGCATTCAATTTAGCACTTTAGGAGCAGTGAGCTGCCGTTGAAGGTCAGACAGGGACTGACTCATCATCAGTACTTTGGTCAAAAGGCACTGACTGAGAAATAAACTG
>JAPSES010000098.1:365166-376770 GCA_029822895.1 Maxillicosta whitleyi | reverse complement strand
TTATAATTAAATATCATACTAAACAAACTTTTAGAATGAACTATTAATACCCACGTGGGAGCTACCCTTGAGTTTGTCAACAAACACGGTCTATATTTACAATTATAAATACACATAATAATTGACAATTTCTACTGTTTCATAATGGCAGCATGAAGAGTCATCATAATTGTATTTGTTCCAGAACTTTAACATCTACAAGCGCCTGTTTCTGGACCTGATAAACCTTCCTGACACTGATACTCCAGAGTGTTACCGAATGTGGGCGGACCTACGCGACTTTCTGCTGCAACTGGTAAAAAAAACTTAACACAAAGAAAATGGTTTTAGAATCCACTTTCACTGTAGGAACATAACATACACATATCCTAACAAAGTGAAAGTTGTAGCTTTTTTGCATTAAACAACTGTCCTGATCAGAAACTGCATAATATAACAGTTTTTTCCAATACATTTTTTTAAATTATTTTATTTTTTGTGGAATGTCCTTTGCAGTGGACAGCATTTTTAAAGTAAAACCATGAAACTTTTGTCCCCTACAGAGGACAAAAATGTATTTCTGGGTGTCAGGAGGCTATAACACATAGAACATAATATACAGCATAAAACAAACATCACCATTTTTAATACCCTTTCATATTGTGTATGTCGTCAGAGGAGTGGTTGCTGATGTTGTGTGTCCTTGTGTGATTTCAGTGCGAGAACATCTCCAAATCAGCTGAAGCCAACTCTCCAGCTCATGAAGACTTCGAACAGATGCTGCTGATCGCCCACTACTTTGCCACTCGATCTGCTGCTAAAGGAGTGGAGCAACTGGTACGCTCAACCACACACTGTTTACTTTTTACCTCCCAACTTACAGAATATTCCAGTTTAACAAAATCACGTCAGAGAACCTTGAGCCTAATACTAACTGAGCTGAGTCCCAGTAGAAGTTATGGCTTTATTATCATGGAGCCACAACCACAGCTTCGAATGAATCCTCATAGATCCAAACATCTACCAGCGACCAAAATCACCTACTGATCTAAAATGTTTGATAACTGTTGCTCCACTTATTACTCATCATACCACTGATACATGCAAATAACTGAGGTAAAATAGACTTTAACCACCTTTTCAGGGTCACCATATATGACCCATTCAGACAGATGACAGTGGTTGGAGACCCTCTGAATGCAGAATGCAAGAAATAACATAATAAATGGTCATAAATCAGTTAACTGTAGAGGGAAATTAATTTGGAAGGCACCACAGTAGTTATTAGTAAACTGTTATACTAGTAATTTATAGGTTCAATGTGTAATATTTTAGGGAGATTTTGTGACAATTAAGGCCTTAAATGGTTTTTAAAAAGCATTAAATTTGATGTCCAGATGCATTAACAAATGAAATACACTTGATGGAAAAAAAACAAAAAAAACATTGTTATTCAAGATTTATTTAGATTTTATAAACATTTAATAATTTCTATTGGACGTATAGTGTGATGATTGACAGGTGGAGCCCTATAATTGGCTATTGTTTACGGCCAGTGCATGAAGTCATACCACCAGATGCTTGGATTGCAACATTCTATGAGTGTGCTCATGCTGTGGTGAAAGAGCAGAGCGAATATTAGCAAATAAAAAAAAATTTTCAGCAGAAGTGATTGGAGGAGGAACTATTCAGAACCTGGTTAAAGCCTGTCGACAGTAAACCATCATAAAACTCTATATGAAACTGTATCTGCAGTTGGCCATGGGCATTAAATTTGTTTAAAGTGGCATTAAAAAGTATTGAATTACATTTGCTGATACCCGCAGAAACCCTGTATTTATCAGTGCCAAAGTCGCAAATTGCAACCAGTTAAATTCCTTCATGTGGTGGCTACAAAAAAATTCAAAGACCCTCATTATTTTGTCCATCCTGCTCCATGAATACTGTAGCAGTGACAGTAACACAACTTAATACTGGATTCTACACAATAAAAGAGCAGGTGGTTCATTTAGAGTCATTGTAGAAATAGCAGATTTCACGAACAATAAAAAATCCACAGTAAGTTCATGTTAGATTTCACAAAATGTAATAATAGGAATTCATTTTTAAGTCTGTTTTCACAATGACAATGAATGGATGTCAGTGATGGTCACTGAACCAATGGAGTGTAATAACAGAATAAACATATTCCCATTGAATATGTTGTAGCAAACATTTTTGTTGTGCAAAATAATTGTCCAGAGGTAGAACTTAATCAGTTTTAATGTCAGAACTGATTGAGTTTAAGAAGAAATATTTTTATGACAATATTTATATATTGCAAAGAGTGGGTCTGATTATTTTCCAGTGGCAGTTTTGGGGGCATTTGTTCTAATAGCTGCTCTTTGATTCCAGTTTTTCATCTGTAATTCTTTACCTCTAATTGAAGTTTTGCACCCTCAGAACTTCTGTTTATTGAATTAAATGTGTTTTTTTTTTTTTTTTTTTAATTTGTTTTTTTTAACAGACTGTGCTGCTTTCGTAGTGATCTGGCAAAAGTTTCAAAAAGTTTAGCATTAATTTAGCATTAATTCCACATTCACTAAAGGTTAGCGTCAGTTAGTTCTTAAAACGTATGTTCCGTCAGTTTACCTCAGAATAACAGTCACACAAACTTGACATTTGTGTTATTGAACTTGTGTGAACAAGATGAAATTATGTCACTCGTTATGTTCAAATATGATCACTTTTTGCCCTAAAAATCCTTCAAGGCTTCAAACTATATTTTTTTCATGCAGCCTATGATCATTTCCTTTTCTGTTTTATCAAAATGCCCAGAAAATATATATATATGTCAAAACTACACATTATTCATTTCATCACTTTGATGAACTCCGTGCCTCGTTTCTTTTCATTTCCTGTTCGACTTCCAGTGTTAAACTCTGGTCGTCTCTGTTGTGTATTTCCAGATCGGTTTGGCGGCCAAGCTGTCGGTGTCTCTACTGCGTCACACTGAGATTGTTCCGGCTGACAAAGCTTTCTACGAGGCGGGCTTGGCCTGCAGGGTGAGTTTACCCCTCAGATAATAAGAACCGCAGCAGTTTCCCCAGTTTACATCAGCCTTCACAGCAAAAAAACACCAACCTGGTCACTCCACTTAAACTTAGAGTTTTAATTTACTTTTGTGCCTACTACTGTTTTCTCTGTTTTTGTACATATTCTTTTAGTTTTCAGCATTTATTCACCAATATTTATTTATTTCCCTTCTGTATTCATTCTACTTCTCACTGCAGCTTGAACATTCATTCATCGTTTTACTATCTTGTTAAATTTAACATTTAGAGACACAAACTACTGAATGATTTTAACGCTCTTGAGTTCTTTTTTTTTATACTTTCTTTTTTTTTATCACTTTGTCTTTATTGGTTTTTTTTAAAGGTATTAACAATCAAAAACAGGGAGGCAAAAACAAGAACCAAACAAATACAAAAATAAACAAATAAATAATAAAATAAAGAAATAAAATAATAATAATATAGTTTTGTGGGTGAACGCCTTAATAATCTTCCCCTTTTGGTGTATACAAAAAAAGATTAATTTAAAAAAAGGAACCAGTTTCCTTATGTTTTTTGTAGTTTTTCTCTGTTTTCTGCCATCTGTTCTCAAAAAGATCTTTCTTCAAACCCAGGATATATGTGAGTATTTCCATTGTCCATATTTCTTTTTATAATATCAAACCAGTGTTGTAGAGTGGGAGTTCCAGGTTTATACCAGTTTCTTTCCAGCTCTTGAGTTCTTTATGCTACAGAAATAGAAACACATTTAATTACAATGAGAAAACTGGACACACAAGGCGTATTAATGTGACTACATGATACATTTTATATTCTATATTCCAGAGAATTATCTGAACCATTCCCTGGTTTGTTCTGTGTGAAATATTTTTGTATAAATTAGATTAGATTTTATTATTTAGAATCATTTTACAGATATGTTCTCACGGTTTTCAGTGAAAATGATCACATATATGTCAGTTGTATTTTGTTTTTGTGGACCTTCGTTTGGATGCGTTTGCTTCAGTTGAGCCATCAGTCATAATAAACTCACATTGAACTAAATTCAACACCTGTTTGGCTGCATGTGGCCGTTTCCTGTCACCACAGGCCGTTGGCTGGGCAAACATGGCCTTCATCTTCCTTAACCACTTCCTGGATCTGTGTGATGTGAGTAAATGAAATAAACCTTCATGAATAAATAAATAAATTGGTCTTTTAGGGTCAGAATCGTGGTATCCACCTAATCAAAATAAGACTTTTACAACAAGATTTCACTTTATTTCATGCCCTTTCCATCAGCTTTTAGAATGTCCAACCTAAAGCTTGTCTTGTTTTAATCTGTTTTCTTCATTTCTTGGCGTTTGGCTGCATCCAGGCCATCGATGAAGGAAACCTGGACACTCTGGACCATTCCGACTTCCTGGATACCGACATTCCCTTTGAGGTTCCAGTTCCCACTAAACTCTGTGTCACGGTAAAAACACCAACTCCTTCAATTTCCCCCTGAACAGAGTAATTTTCAGTGCAGGGATGTTATTATATATTGAAATATTCATTCGTTTTCATTTTAATTTAGTATTTCTGTTTGGTTTCTTATTCTGAGTAGTTTTATTTTGAATTTTTTTTAACAGAGTTATGTATAGTTGTATGATGAGGAAGGTTTTAATTGAGAAGAGCCTGCATTTACTTCCAAATTGAATATACTACTGAATTTGTGTTTTTTTTTTATTTAATAAAATTTTATAAATTTTCTTCACTGCAAGACACTGAATAATGGCAAAACAATATAAAATTAAATGACAGAAGAAATGCAACAAGAGAAAATTGATATAATAAGATGAAAATTATATAAAACATTTTTTTAAACAAATAAAATATAGAGAGAGACGTCTAGAGACAGTGTTTTGGTGTATTTTTTGTACATTTTGGTCGTGGTTAGTTTTTCTTTTGGGTCTTGAGCTGAAAAACTTTAGGAGCCACTGATAAAACGCAGGTTCCCCAGAGCATAAACGATTAGATTTTCAGGTTAAGGTCAGAGCCTCTGTCTCTACTCAGTCTGTTGAATGTTCCAGGACGCTCAGCGTGAGCAGATACGTGACTGGGTGCTGATGGTCTCCATGGATCATCGCTTGGAGCAGGTTCTGCCTCGAGATGAGAGGAACACGTATGAAGCTTCGCTGGTGGCCGCCAGCACCGGCCTTCGCTCGCTGCCCTGCATCCTCACTGGTAATTCCAACTAAAATACCCACCATGCATCACTCCTACGTGTTCTGTCACATTCACTGCTTTTATTTCCTGACTCTGACACTCTGGCCTCCAGGATACCCTGTGCTGAGGAATAAGGTCGAGTTCTCGGCCGCAGGGAAAGCGTCAAACAAGGACGACTGGAACAAATTCCTCATGGCCACAAAGGTGAAACAACACAGGCTTAACGATTCTCACCTGTTCACTTCTCACATGATTAAAGTCAGAGACAGATTCAGATGTTCAATGACTTTTTATTTATTTATTTTTTTACAGACAAGCCAAATTCATTTCAGCTACTTTGTTTACATGAATGAAATATACCTCTTGTGCTTTTATTCTGAAAAACTCAATATTCCTTATACATGTATTTGTGTTTAGATGTGGGATCTCAAATCCTCCTGATATACAGACTTCTATTCACAGCGTCCTTTTATCATTCTTTAAATCCAATTCTTGGAAACATTTATCACAGTTTTTAAGACTCACTTTCTGACCAGAAATGCCAACTTTTCCTTTAATATTTGGCTTTGTTGGGTCGTGTTAAATGATCAGATGCACAGCTCCTACTGGAAACAGGAGAGAAGAACTGATTAAAAGCGCCCTGAAGGACACACCTTCTCATTGCATATATTTCAGTGTAGAAGCAGCTAAAAAACTGGTAATAACCATGTAGTGAAACGTCTGATCACAGCCGTTAGTCCCACTGATCCGACCAGAACCAACCATGGACCTATTTTTACACGCATAGATATAAAAGGGAGATGGGGAACATGCTGGCAAGACAAATCTGAGACGAAATGATATGTTTTTAAAGTTTGTGAATAAAAATTGTTAAACACATTTATTTTATTTTATTTTTGTGGTTCCAGACAGCGTTGTTTTTTTCTTTTCCGGTCAAGGGTTAGGGTTAGGAACCTCTAAAACTGTCCTGTTAGATTTGCAGATTTTGCCTTTTTTTCTCCAGGACATGCATTATCCATCTAACGTAGCTTCAAACACATGTGTACTGTAGTTTTCTGTTGTTTTTCGTGAAAACAAAATGATTTCAAAGTCCAAATGGCACCAACTTGAGCTATGAAAAGACCCAAAATCCCCACTATACTCAGACTACTGCAAGTGAATTATTTATATAGGAATGAATGTGTCTGTTGTTTGATTCTTATCATGTTTATCACTATGAGGTTTGCTCTGCATTACAAATAGTTCCTATAATTGCTCATAAATATGCGGCTCCTTTGTGTTGTAATTACACGTCTGTTCTGTTCTCTGATTGGTGGTTGTTCTTCCCGTGCAGACATCCCACAGCCCCGAGTGTCAGGACGTCCTCAAGTTCATCAGCCAGTGGTGTGGAAGTCTGCCGGCCACCGGGTTCTCCTTCCACTGACGCACATTCATACAGTAAACCTCACCTTAAATAACCCCCGATAAGTATATAAAAATGTGCATTCATATCTAACATATTTTCTGACAATATTTCTGTCATCAACAAAGATGTTGATGTCCGATACTTCGGATGACGGGACACATTTTCTTCCGCTCTATTTTAGTCTTATGTCTGACTGAGTGACTGGTCTGTCGCCGTGGAAACATAAATTCCTCGGCTGCCTCGTCCGTGTCTCTGTGTTCTGTCCACATTCCTGTCGTCTTCAGAAGGACTTTCTCTCAGGATGGCAACGCTGACTTAAAGCCAAAGCTTTCTTCTCCAGAGGACGTTATGACACGGAGCTGGTTTTACTGGTTTTGCACCATAATAGAAGGACTATTTAATTTATTGTGCACAGTCTGACGTGTGCTCTTCATTTCCATTTCCAAGCCAGTGTCTCTGGCAATGCCTTTGTGTGTTTAATAATATGAAATGTATTTTGTTTAATAAAGCTAGTTTTCAACCATTTAGGAGGTGTGGTTTGTTTCATAGCAGAACATGGAAATCACTTTTTACTCCTTAAATTCAACAACTAAAGGGGAATTTAACCTGATATTAACTAGTAACCAGTAAAGAGAATAAATATAGGAAGGATCAGATGATTTACTGCTCTAAATGACTAAATGACTGATTTATTTATTTTTTTTCAATCAAACTTCACAGCTCACTGAATATATATTGATTGGGGCAGTTGACAGAAAAAAAAATTACGAATGTGTTAATTCCGGCAACATTCTGATTTTTATAGAGACAAACAAAATCTAAGAACAACCGAATGGAGAAATGTTGGAAACCTGCTTGATATTTATCTCATTGTGACAATCTAAGAATTAGGATTCAAGAGATTAAAAAGAAAAAACACACGATACCCTGTTAATTTTTCCATTTATTTTATTGTTTTTGCACAGTAAGGAAACACTGATTCATATGAAGCCATTTACAGTAAAACCAGGACTCTACATATGTAATAAATTCTTAAAAATGGTGAATTAGACTGAAATAGATTAAATACGTTTTATTTGAAATTTGACAAATAATGCACAAGAAATACAATCATGAATAACCTGTTAAACTTCCATAAAATTATACAACAAAAACTAAATATATAAGATATACACAAATCAATTTAACTGCGTTTTTATTTATTGTCTCTTAGTGTAAAGTGTAGACACATTTTAGAATTGTGTCAATGGAGTATTTATAACTATTTGCATTACATTAAATAAAATGTGAAAATAGTATCTTGATAATAAAGTAACATAGATTAAACTGGTGATAAAATTAGATGATTTAACCATCATTTGCTGTATTTATTATACAATGATCCATTGTTGTGTGTGTGTGTGTGTAAGTTGCTATATTCAGCAAAATAGATCATATATGCATGTTTTTTCTCACTTAATGGTTTTCTTCTAACACGAACAAAAAAGGGTATTCAGAAGATGTGGGTTGGGGTGACGTGTTAAAAATAAACTGAAATAAATCTTTAGCTATGATGTCTCCATTTGGATCATGTACAGTAAATAAACACATCATATCAGGTTTTAAAAAGCAGGTTTTAATCTCAGCCTCCTGAATTTACTGTACATGAGCGTCTACTGTTTCTAGAGTGCACACCGCCTCCTTTCCCAGCAGAGGTGCATCCGCAATCGATAGAAAAAAGGCCGCACGTTTGGGAAAAATGCATTAGTAAGTGAGAACTCGGACGATTTCCTGTTGGGAGAGAAGCTAAACCTCTGCTCTGGAACACTCACCTACAGCGTCCAAACACATATAATGACCCTCATATGGTATTTATTCACAAAAGAGGTTTATTTTATCAGGAAAAGTTGAAATAAATAGACATGTAGGAGGCCTCGTTTGCAATTTTAGGATAAAAGGCTGTTTTTACTACATCAGGAGACTTAACTCTTACATTATTTTACACAAATCTTCACTTTAATTTAGCAAAAAAAAAAAAGTACAATGTGTATTTTTCTCAGTACAGAACCAGTCTTTCACTTATGACACTGTTTTCAGTCAGTATTTCTTCTGTATTTTACTTATCTCATTTTTACAAATTGAATCTAATGTCATTTTGAATTGATTTTTGCCTGACAGACTAGTCTAATTTATTCAACATTTATCAGATTTATGCATCAGGACATAACCTCGACTCCCAGCTGAGACGGTGCTCAGTCAGGGTGATGTAATGAAACGCAATAGAGCACACACACTAATGGTAGTGGAGGCAGCAGAAATGAAGCAACATTTTGAGGCTGTATCTATCATCTTATTGTAGAAATATAGTAATAGAATATCATATATAATAGCGTAGAATACATTAAAATAATGGGAAGAAGGATGTTAAAATGAAAAACCATAAGGATAAAAATCTGTAGCGTGGATATAATTATAATAAAATGTGATACATTCCCAACTTGACTCTTATTATTAGTGTTTGCAGTTGTTTATTGCTTCCAGTTGATCATATATTCTGTCAAGGTTTAGGTTTTTACGCATACATAAGCATCTACCGTATTAATTTGCAGAATTTTTGAGCTTTTCAGAGGCAATCACTGAAGTTGAGACTTTTTTCACCACAGTAGAAGCAAAAAAAAAAAAAGAAGCAAACAAAATAAAACATATGCACAAGTATTGTGTATAGCACATTTGGATATATATGAAATGTCTGACAGTGGAACCAGTAGTGTGTGTAGACTGAATATTTAATGTATTACAAGGAGCGTGGATGTTGTCTTTGAGTATACTTGATCAAAATATAAACCATAGCAGACAATTACTTTCTTAAAGTTAAAGTTAATGTTCAATGTCAGCACCAAATTAAATAATCAAATTAAATTAATGAAATCATACAGTGGGTCACCATCTAGTGGCCGTTAGTGGTACTGCTTTATATATTCAATAAAAAAAATACAGTTTTTTTTTATTTTTATTTTTTTTATCCATCATGATGTTTCACTGCTACAGAAATCCACCATGTCAGTTTAATAAATGCACTTGTGTCATTGTCATTTTTAGGTGAGAGTTATTACCTGAGCATTACGAATAAATAAGTCAGATATCAGATTGTGGTGTGATAAAGATGACATTCGGTCTCCCTCTTGGCATTCACCGCGTGCCTTAATTGTATGGACATTTAAATCAAGGTCCGCTGTGAACACGAAGAGAGACAACCCACATTCTTCAGCCCGCCTCCTTTCACTTTCACCTCCCATTTTTTTTTTTTTATCAGTTTATTCCTCCTTTCTCACCATTTCACTCAGTCGTTTGTCCCCTCTCACCCAATCCCAGTTTGTGCTGATTCTTCCAGTCTTACTCTATCCCACTTTATCCCACTTCTGTGCTGCGCTTCACTGGCCTTCATCCGAGTCAGTTTCACTTGACCACTCACCGAATCCCTCACAATACATTTGATTTCTTTTTTTTTTTTTTCTCTCTTTGTGACATTTCCATAACATCATGGATTCTCAGAAAAGGTGTAGTTTATGTACATCTTTAAAAATAAAAATAAAAAAACCCACAATGAACACATCAAAATATAACACATATACTGATGTTTTAAATGTGTGTCATTCATGTGCAGGGAATTGTCAGTGTTTGTATTAAAAAAATACAGATTCTGCTGTTTGGATACATTTAACTATAGTGACAAAAACACACACAGACCTGTTATACTATCTACCATTTGCTGTTACACCTTGTCCTTGAACACAGATTCTATCATCTGATTTACACCAACTGTATGATTTTGTTCTTCTTGTGTGCATGTGTCACATCAGCATCATATCCTGAATGTTTCTAAGGATTTATTTAACCAGGTTGCAATTATTATGCAGGTTTTTAGGTGTCACTCACAATACCCAGATCTGATTGTCAGCGTCCGGCCTGTCATTACATTGTTTCCTGCAGTGCTTTGCCTCCTTCTGCAGTCCACACACAGCTGAACAGCTCGGCAGGATTTAGTCTGAGTGTGGATGTATGAATTTATTCTTATGTGCCTGTAATGCACCGGCTTCTCCATGTACAGCATATCCATTTGTATGACCCTTTTTTTTTTTTTTTTTTTTTTTTTTTACATGTAGGAACAATGACAATCAGTGCGCATTTCAACAGCCAAAAAGATCAATGCCAGTGTCCTGCATGTAATAATATAAAACGTGTTTTTTTTTTTTTCCCATTCTTTCTAGTCACTTACATGGATTAAACAAAAAACACCACAAATAATGCTCTCTACCACATAGAGCTGCAGGTAGATTTAACTGGTGACTTAATTAAGAGTGAAAACAGAACAGTCAGATCATTTTCTAATTAAAATAATGGTGAGTTGCAGCCCTGCAGTGATGAATTTTCAGGTCTCTGCACTTTGAAATGAATGCAATCAATATCAGCTTCCTGTAAAACACACAAAAAGTGGAAAACACAGCAGCGTGCACAGAGAAGTGGTAATGTATGTAGTAATGCAATATACTGTAGTGTATGGATATGCAGATTTCCACACTGGTATTGGTGATTTAAGCATGAGTGCAGACCATTAAAGCATTATCCTCCATTATCAGCAGCAGCTATAATGCACGTTCTTATACACCACTGCATTAATGACACAGCTGCAGGGAGCTGCGGTGTTACTCCACATCAATCTCCACAACCCTGTCAGCTCCAAAAAAAAAAAAAAGAAGAAGAAGAAGAAGAAAAAAAAGTGACATGCATATGATGCATATGTTTTATTTTGCTGCAAATGGAGCAGCAGCTGTGATGCTCAACGGCTCTCCGGCAGTGGAGAGGAGAGGACATGGACCCATCTGCAGCCTCATTAACCGCTGAAATGCAAATGACCCAGATAGCTCATATAGCCTGAAATGTAGAGAGGGAGGGGGTGGGGGTGGTAATGGTGATGGTGTGTGTGTGTGTGTGTGTGTG
>JAPSES010000098.1:348939-365066 GCA_029822895.1 Maxillicosta whitleyi | reverse complement strand
GTGATTGTCATGTGGTTTAACTTCCAGTGCCATGAATATAACAGTCTTTCTTTATGTTTATTATATTTTTGAAGCCAAACATGATGTAAACGGCAACAAGACTGTTCCACCTTTTCCAGAGGAGACAGAAATGGTCATGTTTGGTGAGTGTGTACAGGTCAAAATCACATGTTGTATATGAAGATGGATGGTACAGCGTCTAATCAAATTTAAGCCAAAATACAATCGTTTCTATCAATTGTTGTTGCAGTACAGGTCGTAAGCTCCACCCATTTGCTATTAATCAGTGTAACCAAAATAACAATTCATAGCCACGTCCAATAACATGTTTCCAAAAGGTCATTTAATTCTGTTAAGGGAGTTCATGTCATCAAAGTTCATGCCATTTTCTTTCTGATCAGTTTGTTATTTGATTATATATATTATGGATGTTTTCACAGCTGCACTGACCAGTCACTGTCTCTAATAAAATGAGCAGGAGGTTCATGAATCCAGTGTATGTTTATTTTCACATTTCCACAGTGGCAGGAAAAGGCCTTTTGTCTTCCATCTTTTTATACAGTCTATGGTCAAAGTGGATACACAGAAGATTGAAAATGTTGTTTAAATATTAATCAGTAGCAATGTCCCATAAATAATTTCATATTTTTTGTTCTTAGCTGTTCATAGTACATAATTCATATCATATATATAATCATGCTGAGAATATTTGTGCTTTGCTTTAATGCACATGAATAGTAGATTATTATTATGATAGGTTTTTTTTTTAAAGATATATTTGATACAGGAGATAACGTATAGTATGGTCATATGTTCATTATGAGAGAAAAAAAAGTCTCCAAATGATTTTATTGTTTCCACTAAATAAAAATAAAAAAAAATCCATTATATTCTGTTGGTGGAACTACAGCTACAACGATTAATCAATTACCTGTTGACCTCTTTATTAATTGACATTATTAGATAATCAATAATTTTAATAATTTTCAGCTGCTGAATGTCATCATCATCATCATTAGATATGAACATATTTTATGTGCGTTTTGAAGTATTGTGTAAGAGAATAAGGTATTAATAGAAATGGAAAAAGTTGGTAAAACACGAGTTTTTACACTTAATTGTGGTAGATTTTGTCTTATTATAAATTCACTTATGAATATATTTGAGTTTTGGATCCAACATGACATTTAAGGATGTCATCTTGAGCTTTGAAAAACGCTTTTTCAGCTTTTTCTGACATTTTTAGAATAAATGAATCAGAAGATTAGTTGATAATGAAAATAATCATTATTTACTCCTTGTTGGAATTACACATATAGTCACACAACACATGATCATATAAAAACTTCAATTCAACAAAGCCATGTTGTAATATAAAAGCTACAAGTTAATGGAAGGCAATGATATTGTGTTCCTTTTTGCAATTTTTTGGCACAAACCTAAACTATTACAATTTTTGTGACAGTAGTTTAGGTATGTGCCAAAAAAAAAAAAAAAAATTGTGGATATATCAAAGATTTGGAATAATTAGAACAATTTTAGATACACAAAGGTACTGACATCATCTAATTTGGTTGTGTTGTTGTCCATGTTGCTGAACACTCCTTGTTGCTGTTATGGTTTTTTTATTTTGTTGTTTTGTTTTGCATCAAGGGAAACTTATTGACAACCGCAATATTTTCCCACGTATGAAAATAGCATTAATTTGCCTAAAATATTAGCTGCCACTATGTTATGTTATGTTATGTTACGTTATGTTAAGTTACGATACAGTACGGTATGATATGGTATGGTATTAGCTGTTAACATGCTTCCCAATTAAACCCTTTTCAGAACATAATTTGTATACTTTTAAAATCCTTCTGAATCCAAGTCGCACTAAATCTAATTCTGCTTTTTTTTCCGATACAGTTTGATACACACGCACTTGTATTATTGATTAAAGATTGGTTGAAACTAGGCTGGTGTGTTTGTTCTAAAATAATTGTTTTTTTGTTTTTTTTTAAGGGATGGGCTGTTTTTGGGGAGCAGAGCGTAAGTTATGGAAACAAAAAGGGGTTTATTCCACCCAAGTGGGCTACTCTGGAGGATTTACACCTAACCCCTCCTACGAAGAAGTCTGCACAGGTAACCTCTACGTAGTTAACACACTGAGCAATGTGTCCTCTATTGAGAGTCAATAGATTGTGAAAAAACAAGGCACATATAAACAGAAAAGTGAAACATTTCCCCCAGGTCCCATTATAGCTGGGCATGGATACGGCTGTTATTGATGTTTGACCACTCTGAGCTGAGTTTGTGTGTGTTTTTAATGTGTGATGTGTGTCCAGACCTCCCAGTGATTGCTCCAGCCCTCCAGTGAACACCGAATCCAATCCATCATTAGACCAGCTTCACTACCTGTCTGTTTTTCTTCCTAACTAACTTTCACTCTCATTAAAATTTCGAAACAGCTTGTGCTGGTCAATCAATCATAACTTCATCATCATGTTGATATGAACGTGCACAATAAAAACATTCCTAAACACACCCTGCCACGCGTTCAATAAGATAAATATGAAAAAAAGACAAAACAGACGTGTGTTCTGTTGGTCATTACAGAGCCATTGGGCAGGACTGGACCTGGACACAGGGGGAAACCAGAACTCAAACCTCAGATGGTGCTTTGGGTTTTCTATTTTGCGATTTCAGATTAACCCATAAAGACTCAGTGCTGCTTTTGTAGCCAATATCTAATATCATTATTGGAATTTAATGTTAAAAACGTTGCTTCAGATTCAACCGATACTTTCTACTGCACAGTTATCCGTAAAATAACTCAAGCTTTTATCCGGTCTGATCCTGATGTGTTTTGAGTTTCACTGTGTCTGTGTTTAACTCAATCACTCCTTCACTCTTTCCTAGATCGAGTGGTAGATGCTTAAAGTAAATTACACGTCACTTGCGTCTCCATTTTCGTTTAATCACCTTAAAGATTCTATCAGTGTCATGGTGAGAAGATTAACCGGTCTGGACACATCATAACATATCGATCATATTCGTCTGTTACTATTGGAAGACCTTTGCTGCTGTGGAGCTGATCTGGTCCTGACTTGGTTGTGGTTTAGATGATCTGGACCAACTCGAGACTTTATTTGGTCAAACTGGTAATTTTATATTCTATGAAGAGAAAATAGAACTGTATTTATATATTTGCGTCCATTAATGTATATATTTTTTCTTCTTCTTCCTGTTCCTTCTTCCTCTTTGGCCACTGAATGTGTATAAGCAGTGTATTATTATTATTATTATTATTATTGTAATTATTATTATTGTTGTTGTTGTTCTTATTTTATAATTATTATAATTTTTTGGGAACCTACAGCCATTTTTTAACCTTCACTACTTTTGACACCGTGCTACTCATTAACAAATACAAATAGAATTTAAAAAGAAGTGTAGCTGTGCTGTGTATTTGGCGATCAGTGTCCAAATACTGATGCGAAATGTACAAGCTTTTACCGTCTAATGTACATAATGTATAATTTCTGTTCGTACTTCATCCACTGCTTTGTCCCTGTCTTGTCCGAGATGAATTAATTCCTTCAAGATTGGCCTGGTGAGGCGTTAATTTAATATCGACCGGCACTTTGTCTCTGTTCGCCAATATCTATCGTATGAATCTATAACTGGTGATATTAAAAAAGTAATAAGGCAGAGAGTGTGTGTGTGTGGGGGGGGGAGGGGGGTGTAGGAGTGGAGGCTGAATGAGAGGCAGGAGAAAGATGAGGTGCAGCGTAATGGGTCACAGTCATTACCATCAGCAGCTGCATCTGTCCATCTACTTCAGAACACTATTCACATACGGCACCTGGATTCAGAATGTACAGTATGTCTTCTAAAGACAGAAAACCAGAATTCATTTTGCTGTTTTCTACTTGTGTTTGACTCGTGTTGCTTCAGTTTTCTAAGATTTCTTTTTTTATACACATGCACATAAAAGAACTAAATAAATCAGGTTAACAGGTGTATAAACACAAAGACATTAGAGTGCAGGAGAGAAGTCGATGTCTGTTAATCAGATTTTTCATAATATCACATGATCACTTGAATAATCTGATAATTCCAGAAACTGAATAATGATCGGAGTTTTAATGTGCATGTAAAAGTAAAAGTGTATATTTGGCATATGAATAAATGTTGAACATTTCTTTTTACAATAATATAATATAATAATAATTTTAATGCCAGTATATGAAATCTAACAATCTCATTTGGTCCAAAAAAGCTGTTTTATGATGAAAAAAAAATGGTAAAGTTATAGTTTTTTTTTTTTTTTTTTTTTTTTTTTTTTGCAGGTCAGACTGGTCATACTGAGGTGGTCAGAGTTGTTTTCTTCCCAGACAAGATCAGCTTCGCCAACCTCCTCAAAGTTTTCTGGGAAAGTCATGATCCAACACAAGGTATGTTAACTATTAAATTATTGTCAATAATGTAGAAGTGGTATCACTGAGGACAGAATACAATGGTGCATTGAGGCCAATTTAGAGGAGTAAATTTGGTCTTACTTAATTCTACTTGTATAGGATGAAAATATGTGTAATTGTTTTGTAAGTTTTAAGCAACATCTTTGGGAAGAATTTCAGTAATTTACAAGAAAATCATAAATATGTGGGGCAAAAAATCTACATCAGTTTGTCTCATTTGTTTCCAGTTATAGTTTAAGTAGATTTAGAATCTCAGAACAAACCAACAACCACTCATTTCATGTCGACACGCAAACAGAGCTCTGGATATTTTCTCAATCTTTATTACTTTAACCTTTTTAAGATACATGCAAATAACACAATACCCAAATGTTTGATATATTACAGGAAATCTCAGCTTTATGTAAACACAGGTCTGTTTTTGTCCTATAGGCCACCGTACATACAGATAGTTCATTCCATTCGCTGAAGGTTTGAAGTCAGATTTGTGAAAATGTATGAATCCTTAGAGAAAACACATGTTCACTCATGTGTTTAGTGCTTGAAATAAGTTTCCTAATGTCTTAGCTCCATAAAAGGTAGTGGAATGCATAAATAAAATTATAGTTAAGTGAAGAAAACATGTCTACAATGACATTTTTTTGGTTATATGATTTTTTGGAGCATAAATGTTCCCTGTCATTCTATTTTTACCAAATGTCAAATAAATGAGGATCCCTGTTGGATGAGTGATAAGGGATAATGTCTTCAATTCCACAGTATTTATTTATATATTTTTTTAACAACTCTTACTGTGTATTTGGGGATGAGGAGGTTATACTTTGGGAAAAATGATTTAAAAAACGTCTGTGTTAGTGTGATCGGTGCCAAACTCCTCTGAAGTCTAGTTAACTTTCATTGTCCGCATAGTGAATCCACCGTCTGCATTTAACCCACTGCAGTGCCACCAGGGAGCAACAACAGATATTAAGTGCCTTGGTCAAGGGCACTGACAGGAGAATTAACCTAGAATGCATGGTTTTGATAACAGGGGAAATCAGAGGCCTATTGCGTGAGGAAAAATGAAACCTTACAGAGAAAACCCCCGTCCCAACTGGGAATCTAACTCAGAACCTTCTTAATGTCAGGTGACAGTGTTAACCACAGCCACCCAATAAGAAAAAACAAACAAACCCTAGTGCTAGTATCTTACTTTAGACATTTATTACTCTATTATGATTGTTTTTGTTTTCAATCTTTTTATTCAATAGTCATAAACACATCCATTAATACAATTTGTCCACATTTTGAACAAATAGACATAGAGTAAACAAAGCAAAAGTACAACAGAGGAAAGCAAACAAAACAAACACACGATTTAACATTGTACTCAAGTTGAGTTAGCAATATATCGTTGAAGGAGATGCCAAATCTGAATAAACTGATGTAGTTTATTTAATAAAGAGAGTTTAAATATTTCTTCCAGTCATAATTTAACTGAGGAAATTCTGATTTTTTCCCCAAAACAGCAAAACAAGCTTTTTTGCTGCTATAAGTGCATAAAATAGCAGTTGACGGTGGTGTTTGTCAAGTTGCGAAAACTGATTAGAGGCACAGAGTACAACCAAAAGCGGATTTCAGCTTTATATGAAGTATATCTGTTAATGATATAAATATGTTAATCCAGTATGGACTATATTGTTATATTATTTTATATTATATTATATTCAAACAGGGTTGATTGATTGAACCAATACTTTTGTTAGTGTGAGTTACAATGAAATGAATGTTTCTAAAAACACAAACAAGTTAGATTTTTGGAAATGCTGTCAGCTGTTGTAATGATGTAAAAATACATCTTGTTCCAACTTAAAGAAAATAAATCAACATTTGACCTCTAACTGTGTGCTCAGGAATGCGTCAGCAAAATGACATTGGGACGACGTATCGCTCTGCCATTTACACCTACACACAGCAGCAGCTCGAGGAAGCTTCAGCCTCCAGGGATCAATACCAGAAGGTAAACACACCTATCTGTCATCCTTAAAGCTGGGTACACCTTTAACGACTGTCAAAATGATTCTGGATGATTTCAACATGACGGCAGATTGGAGTCGGACCGGGTCTGTTCCTTTTGGTTTTGTGTTTACAGTCACAGATAAAGTCATGTAGTGTGTATTGAAGACTTCGCTGTCGTCTGAGAGACAGTGAACAAACGCAAGAAAATGAAAGATGAGAAAAATGGTAGCGTGAACGATATTTCATAATTAGTGCATTTGGAGAATAATGTAGTATTATATAAGATTACTAAGTATATTTAAGAATATTCTCTTTTCTATCACTTAATTGTTATTTTTGTGGATATTAAGATAAATTATTACATTATGTCATAAACTGATAGCTTTATTTTAAATTACCCTTTCGTACACATTTTTTTTTTTTTAATGACATGCTTGAGAGGACTGTTGTATTGGGAAAATCAGTATAAATATTACAAATAAGCAAACGAGTCAATGCCTGATGACCATGTGTGCATATTTGGATCGATGCTGCAACTTCTACTGTATTTATACAGGAAACAAATATATAAAACCAGTTTGTGTGCAAACAGCAATGAAGCACCACCCTGTACAAAGACATGCATAAACAAGCCCTAAAGCAAAATGTACAAGAGTGTGAAACATTGAGTAATACACATCAGATGTGGTTAAAAGGTGAAAGGTTAGCTGGCTTCATTATCCCTGTGGCGAAATTCACTCTTTCCATTTTACCCATTCACACATAATACACCATACTACCTAGCATTAGCATTAGCAATTAGCACACACATTAGGAGTAGTGAGCTGCCATTGAAAGTGTTCGGGAATAAAAGGTCTTACACACGTACACTGAAATTGCGTTTAAACCTTCACTAACGTAACATATTTTATGCTCTGGTCAGCCACCCGTGGAACAAATAGGGACTCAAGTGCCTTGCTCAAGGGCACAAAGCTCCTGACAGGGAATTGAACCCAGGCTGCAGTGGTGAGAACACCAAATCCCTACCACTGAATCACCAGGGAAGGTTTGGTATGACATCAGCATTTAGGAAAATTAATTAAGTAGCCTTCATCTGGTGTGCTGCAATAGAAACAAACTGATATTTTAAAGTAAAGAAATCATTTGTCTTTTATATTAATTCTCACTGTGTCTCATGGAACCTTATTTTGGACAAAATTTTGTTACCATCAATAGTGAGAGATTGTATCTAAGATCTGTTCAGAGTTGCTTAAGATGTCTCCACAGTTTCAACATGACCAGACTAGTAGTGATTTTCACCTCTTATAATACTCTTTCATCTTTCTCTTAAAGATTGACATACAATGTGCTGAAGGAACATTTATCATATATGACAAGAAGCATATCCAGCCATTCAACTCAAAAATAAGATGCTTCTTTTCTATCTTTGCCCCAAATGCTGACTTTCTTGACTTGTAAAATGACATTTTTTCCCCCATTTTATATTAATTTGTGTTTGCCTTTATGTAAATGTCCAATATAATATACATTTTTGTTGATTTATATTTCAATTCATACTGTAATGGTGATGAGAGGTGTATTTGTTCTCCTTTGTTGCATTTGTTTTTGCTTTTGTGGTCAGCTCATTTTCATTTAAACACATTTTTCAAAGACTTATATAGTGCATTGTAGGATTTTAAACAGGGAATTGACAGACACATCCTTGAAAATGCTTAAAAAGGACTTAGCCTGTGGGAGCATCCTGAACATTAGAACAATCCTCATGTACAATCTGATGAAATAGCTGTATGTAAATGAATCAAACATCTCATATTTGGAGAAAAGGGGCGGAGCTGTGGGAGTTAAAGTACTTATGGGTGAATTAATGATAAACACTAGCTTACTTGTGCAGTAAAACAATAAACTTCATCAAGCATCTGCATAACAAAGTCATTTTAAGGTCATGGTGTAACTTATGAACTGCAACCACACAAGTGTCTCTGGCAGTTAATGGAGGAAAACTGTAAAGATGGACATGAACAGGCCCATGTAAGTCTATGGGAGCTGAAGCTTTTGGAGCAGCATCTAGTGGCTGTTAATGGTACTACACCTCATGATACTTTGCAATGGCTTCATTTTGGAGGAACGTTCTCACTCCTTGTACCTGCTTTATAACGGTTCTCTCAATTAAGCCTCTCGGGATATTAAATAAGTCATAGTTTGACAAACACAAATAATTCAACATTTTATTTGTGTGTGTGTTGTATTTTTTGAAGACGCTTCACCTGTTACTGGCCCGTCTCCTTTCATCCCCTCTCATCTCTATCCTTCTCTGTCCTTTCCTTTGACACTTCAGGACTCCATTTCCCAGTGTCCCGCTCTCTCTTTCAGTCTGTCACAGCGGTGCGGTTTGACTACAGCAGATGAATACTAAATTATATTGGATCTATGTGTGTGTGTGTGTTGCCACAAACATTTGCTCTACAGTCAAAACACGCACACGTAATATACACATGAAACATGTTCACGCTCTCTCTCTCCAACTCTCCCCTGCTGAGACTTCTGCACCACCATCCCACCAACAGGGCTTGTTGCCATGGAAACTGAGGAGGAGGAGGTTATTCTATTCTATTCTGTTCTGTTCGGTTCTATTCCAGTGCAGTCAGCCTTTATTTCAGTCTTTTCCCCCCCCCTCACATATCTTCCCCTCATTTACTTTCTAAAAGCTTGTTTCTTTCTTTGTCACTGACCTTTTTCTCATATGTGCAACTCACATGTATCCAGGACAAAAAAAAAAAACTTGCTGGTATATTCGGAAACATCCTGGTGGGTTCAAGATCTTCAGTAGGTTTATAGAGTGTTGGACACAATAATTGTAGATTTGCTGACAGTTGCTGTTCTTAAAACTCTGAGTTGGGAATGATCCTACTTATGTAAGAAATGGGTCAAGAGGAAGATCAAAAAATATTTGGCAAATCTGGAAAAATGGGGAAAAGTGTCATTATAAGTGCCTTTCCAATAAATTCCTAATGCAGTTCTTATTTGCTTTCAATTTGTGCTTAAAGAAGTAGCAATGTTAATCATTCAAACAACCTGTAAATATCACTAAGAAAGGTTTGTAGACTTGGAAAAGGTGGAAATGTTGATGTAGCAATAAGTGGTAAATGCAAATTAATGAAATGGAAGCAGATTTAATGAATAATCATATGTGTCTGCATGTGTTGATTAATAAACAGATGCTGTAGTCACTGAAACATCATAAATATCATATTAGATATAAACAACAATTAAGCCTCACTGTGCATAAAGAGAAACTAATGTTAAACTAAGGCTTTGACAAATCATGGAAGCAGGTTGCTGAGTAGATAGAATGATGGACTTGCATGTTCCTGAAAAGAAACGCAAATGGAAATCAAATATCTGGCCCAAGCTGTGTTTTTGTAATAACTGAGTAGCTGCTCACTGCAGTAAAGAACCTCTGCTCAGATTGACTTTTGCAAAGTAGCTTCATGCAAATTTGTTTTCCTAAAGTGAAATATTTTCCACTCATATGGATGTGTATTTTTCCTTTATTGCATTGACTTTGTAATTCTCCTCATGTTTGATTGGAACACAGTAACATCTATCCTCAAGTATAAATGATGGCAATGGCTACTCCAACAGTACTGTGGCACGAAATATCAGTTTTTCTATTGCCACAGAGCCAATGAAATGTTAGCATTTGTACTAGAGCCAATCAAAGGATCTGTCACATGAACTCATTATCCTCTTGTTGCCACAGTACTGTTGTGATATGTGGTGTCTACTTCAGTGCATTCTTTTGTGCATTTTACTACCACAGTACTGTGGTAATTCATGAAAGGAACGACAAATTAATGATAGTATATAATATAGAATAGGAATCATTGTTGTTCTCATTTTATGGTGTGTTTTGCTTTGTGCACTCAGTGAGATTGAGGCTGGAGAAGGTGGGCGGAGCTACATGTTAGATGCAGCAGTGTGCCATGTGACTTCTCAGTTCGGTGTCAGTTCAGTGTACTGTGCTGTGGTCCAAATTCTGCACTCTGAATGTTGTCCCAGTGGCTGATTTATATTGTCAGATTTTACCTACAGGCGGCCATTTGAAAATCTGCAGGGGAAAAAAAAAACGCTATTTCAACCAGGAATTAAACCCAAGTCTTCCGCATTGCAGCACTAAAAGTTACCAACTGAGCTAAATCTCTGTAGTCTATGAAGTTGACCTATTTTCTATCTCATTACCCTTGTACTTTTTAGGACATAAGTTACCAGTGTAGACACGATATAACAAGGGCACTGATTGGCTCTGTGGTAATAGACAAACCAGTATTTCATGCCACAGTACTGTGTCAAAAATTAAATCTAACTTAACATAGTCAGAATAATAAATGGATGTGCTCTCATGTAGCTTTATTGTACTCAAAGCACTTTACACTGTTTCACAGTCACCACTTACACACACGATTCCTAACACATTCACACACCGGGTCAACAGACACTGGGACCAACTTGTGGTTCAGGGTCTTGCTTCAGGACACTTCAACATGTGGACAAGGGGTCAGGGTCTTCTCTACTAACTCAGTCACAGCCACTAATATTCAACAATGCACAGTAATACTATATACCTACTATTATAACCTACTATAAGTATGTATATACTAGTATTTATACATTATTTTAGAGTTTGGGATTTCAGGGACCATTTTCCTGCTTTTGTACTATGGTTAAGTGACATCAAAAGATTGGGTTTGGTTTTCTTTCCGAATTAAAGACAAATCACAATTTTGTGTCCACACAAACTTAAGATAACGCATGATTCCAAAGTAGTTTTATTTACTAGAACTGAGCACCATATACATGTATTATCCATATATCCATTATATATGCCCTGTCAATGTGTGTTATTTAAAAAAAATAATTAAGTAGAATAAAGCATCACAGGTGGTGATTCCTGGAGAAACGTCTATAAAAACAGGTTTCATTTGGATTTATTGCTGAGCAAGTAACTAAACAATGCAGTGGTTTCTCACCACTGTTCAGAAAACTCAGTTAATCAAATTAATTGCAGAAAATTGTCTCTTATGCTAAGTAGCTCCTTCAGCCACAAACTTGAACACCCTAAGTGTAAGAAGGAGCTCTTCTGTCGATGCTTCATCCCCACCACAGTCAGACTGTACAAAGACTCTACAACCTGTGACATCACAGGTTTACTGATGCTTTAATGGTGGTTGGCTTTGATTTAGTTTCTTGTTTACTAGTGTTTATTACCTGCACTTTAAGAGTTTTCCAATTCTAATATAATAAATTCATTGTTATGTATGTTTCATTCAATTTCTTTTTCTTTAATTGTTTCCTTCTACTTTTGGAGCTGCTATAACAGTGGACTTTCTTCACTGTGGGACCAATAAAGTTTATCTTATCATAAATAAAACTCTTATGTGCCTAATAGAATTTAACATGTTTTCATCTGGAGCTTTGAAACCTTGAGCACATTAAGTGAAATTGCTACATTATATTGAAGATACACAATACGTCAGTTTTCATTATACAAGTGGGAATTGTTTTACCCTGAAAATAACTGACACCAGAAAATGACCAGATGTGATGAGAAACATTAAGAAACAACTGAGAGACTCAAAGTGACAAAGCGATAAAATCTGAAACCACTGTTGTCTAAATGAAAAGAATGGAGATTGATGCTGACATTACAGTGTTTCTTCTGCATGAGTGAGTTTGATTATGAGGTTTATGAAGGCATAAAGTAATTGAGATGTGATCTTTATTATCTTTTGTGAAGTTTTGTTAATCAGTTCTGACCTTGTTTGGACTATTTCAAACAGATCTTTTGTGCAGCTATTGAAAACACAAACTGTACCATAAATAGAGGTGATAGTTTTACTGTTTTCTAAAAGCAGAGCTAAGCTAACTGAGCTATAATGTAAACTATCAGCTAATTATCAGACGGTGTCATTTTGACCAACAGTGTTTTTGTTTGAAGAGGAAAACTTGATGATACCATTATACAGTTGCATGTAAATATTGAAGTATATACTTTATTCAGTGAGTGATACAGTCTTGGTTGCATAGCATTGATTTGGTGGTGGTTTCGGTAGAACTAAGTGTGTTCTGGTACATGACTCCCTCTGCTCTTTAGAGTTTGGAATATCAATACAACATAGAATCACTTTGAAACAGTTACTAGAAAATTAATTCCCTGAATCTAATAAATGTCATTGCTTTAATTAACCCATAAAGACCCAACAACCACTGACCACCAAAACCATCTAAATCTAAAAATACCTGCTGATTCACTAATTCTATCAATACATGTAAATAATTTGTATAAAATACAGTTTGTCATCTTTTCGTGGTCATCAGATATATGACCCATTTGGACATTGAAAGGCTTCATAGTTACCATGGAAACACCGTCATCTTCTACAACACTGATTCACCAGTAAAACCCATGGAGCTGGATCAATGACAGTGGATAGATACACTTGTTTTAATGTTCTGTTATTGATATATTTGTTGGAAAAATCTTCTTTGGATTAGATAGAATTACCCTCACCTTTAATCAGAACTTTTATAAACGTATATATATGAAAATACATGATTTTCACTGAAAAAAAAAAAGCAAAGTACAAAAGATATTACAATGAATGGTGATGAATCACTTAAAACAGGTTTAATATAAAGAAAAAATGTGTTTGGGAACAGCCACAAAAGTAGCACTGGGTCTTTATGGATTAAGTAATTGAAATAGTTACATAACTCGCTACATTTAAAAGAAAAAGTTGTCATTTTTAACTAGATAGATAGATAGATAGATAGATAGATAGATAGATAGATAGATAGATAGATAGATTTTTAACAACTTTGCTCTATTTAAATCTCTAGTTTTGTTTCCTCTCGTTTTTCTCTCACCAGATCGCCTCCCCCATCCTCTCCCATCTGTGTGTGTGTGTGTGTGACCAGTTGGCCTATTGCAAACACACTCCATGCCAAACCATCTGGGTCTTAAATCTGTCCTCCACCAAAATCGCTTTAGTTGCAAAGCTAACACAGAGACACACACAGTTGCATTTCACTTTAGGGGACGTTGCAGGGACTTGTATGCATTTTCTGGAGACATAGGCAAACCTTAAAATACGTCATAACCTTAAATTTTAATGCTTTAAGTCCTGCATTTTATCTCTTAGCGGGAGCTCCGATATTTACACACTCGCTAGCTGGGTTTGTTCAGATGATGTTTTTCACTCTCTTTCCGTACATACATACATATATATTCATCTGAACTCCTCTTCGGTGAAGGTTCTGCAAAGTTCACACATCAGATGAGGAAATTGTTACTGCATTGAGAGTAGATGCATCCACCTCCTTAATTTAACATCGCATGCATTTTTACAAGTGCCGTCTTTAAAATATTTATGACTTTGTGCTTCCAAACGTCTTGGGTGGGGTCTTTTCTGCTGTTCGAGTCTTTGTAGATGGCCTTGTTTTTTTGTCTCCCATCTCAGCTCGCGATAACTTTGTATTAATTTGAAAACATTTAAGATGCATCCCAGCAGCTGAGGATTTTCCCACAACACGCCTACCAGACACTTCATGAATTCTTATTGAGGCTTCTCAGCTTCTCTCTCTTTTGCAGCCACAATTTCTTCTTCTTCTTTTGCTTAACATACAAAAAAATGCAGCATGAAAAAGTGATTGGAAAGGAAGAAAGTTGAGGCAAGAGGAGGTGATAAAGAGAAAGAATGGTCTGGTTAATTCGATGTCAGGGTATTGACTATGTTCGCTTCGCCGCCCAGCTTGATTGTATTGTTCACACAGAGAGTGATTGGGGAATTTGGTGTGTATTTTTGTGTGTGTAAGGTACAACAGCACTGCAGAAAATTACCTTGCAGGCGGCTGGCGGTTGTCTGCAGCATGAAAGGAGCCTCCCTTTTCTTCTCTTGCCTCCTACCCATCATTAGGGTGTGCACTGCGTCTAAAACGGCAGGTGGATGTGGTAACTGTGTGTGCACTTGTATTTTTTTTTTTTTCTTCTTGCTTTATGTAATAATGTGTGCTTGCTCAGTGGGTGCAAGGATGGGTGCTAAAGCAGTGTACTTATTGTTCTGGCATCTCTTCCTCTCTTGATGCACCTCTCTTTCTTTTCACAAACACGCGGGTATCTACTTGTACACACAAAAACAGCTGCTTTTCTCTCCATTTCCCTCCGTCTTTGTCTATAAAACCTCTCTGTAGCTTTTAAACATGCCAGCTTCACCTTTTTTTCCCTCTCCATTCTTTCATTCCTGTCTCTGTCTCGTGGGTGCTTATCAGTGTTGTTCACGTTTCCCTGCTTTACCAGAGCAGTCAAGGTATTTGCATTCCAAATGAGCAATCTACTTCTCTGACATGCAAATTAATGGATGTGAATTATGCATTTATAGCAGGCTGTGAACACAGCAGCAGGACCAGCCCAAACAAACGCTCTCAGTCACTGAAAAGGCAGAGATGATGGCAGAGGATGCCTCTACAGCAGTATAATGGAAGAAAGCAGCCATTTTGGTTATCACAGGTAGTTTAGTGCCCATATTTGAGCTTTTAAGCAAATCTTTGGTCTAAATTGATTTGTTGGTGTGATCGTGTTGGATTCACAGCAGCTGTAAATAGATCACAGTTTCAAAATGTATTATGAATATTCAGAGAAACTGTCAAACCATCAGATGTTATTTATTGTTGATCAGGTAAATATAAATAACTGTACTGTTCCAAAGTCAACATCTTTGGCACTATTTATAGATTCAGACTGGCTTCCAAATATAACTATTGTGCGTAATCCATTTATAGACAGGGGGATTTTTGCCACTTCGATAAAATGCTAGTACCTTTTTCCACCTTTTTCATAGACGTATAAATCCACTCTTCCTCATTTCTTAACCCTTTCATGCATAGTTATCACTAGAGTGGACAGATATTCTACAGTATACTCATGGGTTTTGTTGTTTTAGTTCCATATCAGCCAAGACATTGAACACTTTCGTTCAAACCATTACTGTAACTTTGTTGTTTTTGATAAATTGATCGAACATTGATTGAACATGTTTTAGTGTAAACCAATGGCTAATTGCTGTTACACTGTAATTAGCCATTAATCATTCAAAATGTTTAATAACTTGTATTTAGAGTATGTTAAAATGACAGAAAATATCAGATTAGCTGTTTGAAAAATGTTTTCACACAGTCTACCACTTTCTGATGATGGGTTTCAAATACATGTTTCTTTGCTTCAGAAATGAATCTCATGGTGTCCAGCTGAGTAGACGTTTTTGTAATTTCATGAAAAATAGGTTCCTAAAAACCTTTCAATTGCATTGTTTTATTCATGCCTGAAGACAAAAAAAACACTAGGAAAAAAAAATCTTGACTAAGGTTTTCATAATTTTGCCAGCGTTTGTTTGTTTGTCTGTCTGATTGTGTGCAACATAACTCAAAAAGTTATGGACGGATTTTGATTAAATTTTCAGGATTTGTTGGCAATGGCAAAAGGAAGAAGTGATTAACTTTTGGGGGTGATCCAGAAGAAATCCTGGATTCTGGATCACTTTGAAATTTTCGTTAACATTGGGGTTAATGGGGCCAAAAATGTAGTTTCTCAGTATCTGGGTTAATTATTGA
>JAPSES010000098.1:249607-268540 GCA_029822895.1 Maxillicosta whitleyi | reverse complement strand
TACCAAACCATCAGTGTCACTCCAAATCACTAAATCCAATCAAATCTACATCCTCGGTGTCACTTTGAAACAACTCCGCCCACTAGAAGAGGCGGGACTTCCTCTTCTACATCGCTTACGTCAGTTAATGCCAATGTTGAAATGATCAACACAGGCAGAGTATAGAGTATAAGCCGCAGCCCCGGACAAACTATGAAAAAAACTGACACTTATAGTCCAGAAAATACGGTAAATGAATGTTTGCTCTAATTTTCTGTCTGAATGTCGTACCTCTTTGCAGCAGCGGCTCCAGGAAGTCCTGCAGGCCGTTGGGGAGGCTGCGCACCACGTCGCAGGAGTATCCGTCCTCAGGCAGGAGGAAGGGCAGCTGCAGGTCTGGGTCCTCCTCCAGCTGAACCTCCCTCCCGTCGCTCCTCGCCAGCTCGTCGGCCGTGTTCTCTGCCACCGCCACCACGTGGTCTATGAGCTCCTGTGGGGAAACACACAGACAGAAGCCCCGCCCATGTCAGAGGGTGAGGACGGCCCACGGGTAAACGCCTCCACTGCTCCTGCTGCCGTTTATTTACAGGTGAGGTGATGACCAAGTGATATTATATTAGGTCTGAAGGCAGGAAACGCACGGCTTCGCTTTGTTAACCCTTTAAAGACAACGGGCGCTTTTGCTTTCACCTTCAAATAGAACGGACACACAAACATTTATCTGACAGGTTGGATGGCCCCTCCCCTATCCAGCAAGCCCCGCCTACACCACCACAAAACTATCTAATTCAGTTAAACATAAACACACAAGCATCACATAATAATATAGAAATCATATCAACTCCAAACTTTGCTCTAGGTTTTAAAGCAAAATAAAAAAGCAATAAAATGTTTAAATCTACTAATTTACCCTTTAAACAATTTAAATTATATGAAGAAACTGACATTTCTTTAAGAAAATTAAGAACAATGTATGTGTGTGTGTGTGCATGTCTGTGTGTATATGTGCATGTGTGTACATATATGTGTGTATGTGTATATGTGAGTGCATGTGTGTATATGTGTGTGTGTGTGTCTTACAGGTGGGATGTACGGCTCGTCCGGCGCACAGTGGTAGTTGCTCATGAGTGCGTGAAGCTGCAGTGAGTTGAGTTTGAAGCAGGTGTTGTGGATGTTCTGGACGTCCTGCATGGAGTATTTGTCCATGGTGAGCAACGTTGTGGCCTGGACGACGCAGAAAAGACAACGAGAAGAGGAGAAACCACATTTATTAGTAGGTTCTCGGGCATTCCACACACCTACCCCCCCTGAAGGAAGAACGTTTCACTGTGATCAAAGGTTTTAACGGAAATCAAACAGAACTTTCATCAACACAATAATCAGACTAATCAGGATCTGATGACAGCTGCCTGTTTGTTTGCTCGTGTTGCCATGGAGACGCCCCTCCCCATTACATCTAACCAAACCACAAACACATAATCAAGAGGAAGACGATCAGTAAACACTCTGACTTTTAACTCTTGAACGTCACACTTTTACACTTTCATTCATGTGTTTGTAGACGTTTATGTTTCCAAAAGGTTAAAATGTACACAATACAATAAATGCACAAAAGAATGGGATTATTCTAATGAATACTGACACCGAAGTGGATCCGTTTATCTTAATATATGTATTAGTGGTATTGTATTTATTCATACGTTTTTATTACAGTCATTTTCTTTCATAGAATTAAATTTTACTCAATATATTTCAATGCAATTACTATTGTCACACAAAAATAAAAGACAGGAACATAAGAATGGTAGGAGGAGAAGAGACAAAGGAGGAGGAGGAGAAGGAAATGAAGGAGGAGAATGAGGAGAAAAAGGAGGAAAAAGACAAGAGAAAAAGGAGATGAAGAAGGAGAAAAAGAAGGAGGAAGAAGAGGGAGACAAGAAAGAAGAAGATGAAGAATTGGGAGGAGAAGAACTGGAATAAGGAGGAGGAGCTTTGGAAGAAGCAGAAGCAGGAGGAGGAGGAGCAGTGGGAGGTGCCACACCCTCCTGCACAGTGCTCTCCCAGGGGCTGATGGGACTTGTGGTCCTACCTGTACGATCCTGCTCAGGTGACAGTCCGCTGCCAGCTCCAGCCCCTGCTTCTCGGCCCAGGCCTCGATGTGGCTCAGCTGCTGCCGGAGGATGGCCCCCCAGTAGTGACAGCACAGCCCCGACTCGGTGTCCGTCACCAGCTTGTTGAACAGCCACATGTTGATGAAGTGGAAGAGCTGCGAGAAGAGCTGGATGGTCAGAGCGGCATTGACCCGACACCGCCGCAGGAGGGACATGGCGCCGGTCAGAGTGTGGAGGACGTCCTCTGAAAAGACCAGGATGGACACGGGGGGGGGGTGAGTCCAGAGGGACTTTCAGACCCTGGGCTTTTACATGTGTGATGGTTGGATGGTTTTGGTTGGTGGGTTTTCCCGGTGGAGGAAGGTGATTGGCTGCTGCAGCTTTTTAAGGTGGTTCCTAATTTCATTTCACTAAAACTTGTCTTTGCAGCGTGGACACATTTAATACAGTCAACAGGTTTACAGCAGCGTAACTGACCCCCCCCTCCCCCCCCTTTGTGACCTGAGTTTCCTTTACCTATTTTGGGTCTCTGTGGGTTATGTTCCTCAGGATCATCCAGGAACGCAGGCATGTAGTTGTTCAGATCAGCCTGAAGACAGTGGACCAGGTACCTGCGCACAAACGCCACAGTTTCACCAGCTTTAAAAACAAACGTCACCAACGACAATGTAAAGGCGCCACATTTAAGCACGTCCGACTACAGGCCCCGCACCCAGCCCACGCCCCCAACACAAACTGACTTGAAGGCCATCTGGACCAGGTGGGCGAGGATGTCCTGTGCGTCCAGCGTGATGCGGCTCAAGTCTCGGTCCTGTTTGATGAAGTTGAGCAGCTCCGAGGCGTTGGCCATCCAGAAAGCCAGAGCCCCCGCGATGTTCTTCTGCTTCTGAAACGTACAAACCACAACCACGGGGGGACGTTAGCGCGGGACGCCGCAGAAGGATGGAGAGAAAAAAAAAAAGAAGGTAAGAGAGGGGTTTCTGTTTGAGTGGCAGCCAGAAGGAGCAGTTGTTACTTCAGGGATAGACTCATGCCCCGCCCACCCCTCCCTCTAAGCCATGAAAGGAGGCGTGGTCATCAGTGTCGCTTCAGTTCACGCTTTAGAAACGCGAACAAAGAGTCAAATATGGAACCGTTTCACCAGAGTTCCTGCAAATACTGAATAATCAGACCTGCTTAAAACCTCCATGACCAACGAAATATTTAAAAACTGTGACAGTTCTGACCGTGTTCAGACGATTCCAAATAGATCTTTAGTTCAGCTAAAAGTTGAGGGTGAGAACCCTAAGGAAACAACTGTCTGAGTCAAAGAAAAGATGTGATAAAAACAGAAGCTGTCGTTTTCTCTGGACTCAGCCGTAAATGTTCAGAACGGAGTCGGATGGTTACGTTCTATTCTACACGGATGAGTTGGATTCTGAGGCGTATAATGTTATTATGGGATGTTCTTATCTTTGTTAAGTTTGTGGATCCTCAGTTCAGACTAAACTGCGACGGTTCTGACTTTTGTTGGATTCTAACAAATCTTTAGTTCAGCTACTGACGACACAAACAGAACAGAAAACAGGTGGTTAGCGGATTTAACTGTGGCTGTTTTAGTCTGAAAATTTTAGTTTCATTTTACTGTCTTTTAAACTAGTTTTACAAACTTTTAGTTGATTTAAACCATCCTTTAGTTTGGTTTTTACTATACTTTCATCTAGTTTAACAGTCTGAACCATAGAGAAAATAGGTGATTAGTGGTTTTACTGTGGCTGTTTTCTGTCTAAAACAGAGCTAAGCTAATAGAGTTAAGCTAACAGAGCTATAATGTAAACTATCAGCTGCATGTGACGATTCTAAAACAATGTGTTCTTTTGAGTTAAAAACATCTATGAGATTTAGTTTTTGAATGATTCCATCAAACAGATGTAGAAACAATGAACTTTATACTTTATTCATTAGGTGGAAACGGTTCATTTGTTCGAGTTTTAGTAGAACTAAGTCTGTTCTGGTCCCAGACTGACCCCCAGTGGTCGGAGCATGAATATTAACGCTACATGGACATTCGTTATTATCAGTCGTTATTATGTCAGCATGAGCCGTGTTATGTTTGTCACTTCTGAATCTAAACAGATGAATAATGATGTTCTGAGTCCAACAGGAACTTGTTAAATGTGTTGTTTATGCTGATGACTGACACGTCTCACACCTTTTCCATATAAACAGAACCCGGTGTTCAGATGTGAGTCACAGCAGCTGACGCTTATAATATAAGGCTGTGGGGTTCATTCCATTTTAAGCCTTATTTTAGTTATTATGCTGTCATTTTTAAAATATTTTTATAGTTTTCCTGCAAAGAAACAAGTGGAAATGTTATACGAGTAGATACACATGTTACACTTATTGGATGTTTTTGTTTTGTCATAAAATTAACATTATAATTTAAGATTTTCAGGGATATGTGAATATATATCAGCTATAACATGGTTCTGACCCCAGGGTTAAGGTCTACAGACACTGCCCCCATGTGGTTTGGAGAATATTACCTTTATATTCCTTTGGAAAGTGAGTCCAAAAATGTGCACGTCATGCAGGAACGGGCTAAAGCAGTGTTTTAATGTGTATATTTGGTATAAATATATTCAGATCTATATATTTATGTGCGTATATTTTTCATTTACTTTTATTGCATTGATACTTTCTTTCTTGCTACTTTTTTTTTTTTTTTAAATATTTGCTAATGCAATACAAAAAATTAATAAAGTATTGATTCTGAACATAAACAAGCAGGAGATAATTCTTATTTTCCTTCTTAATGACCTGCAGGAACCCTGATTCAAACCGACGTTGGTGTTTTGTGTTTGTTCAGACATTCATGACCACGCCTTTTCCCCCTCAGATTAAACCGCTTCATCAGGTCACCAGACACACGCCTCCACCGCACGTTTTCCACGCACCGGTTTGACCTTTGACCCTTCCACTACAGGTCGTATCAGGCACGTGCTGAACGGGGACGTGCGGCTGTGTCTGGTGAGCTGATTGGTTAATACCCCCGCCACTCACAGAGGGAGGAGTGAGCGACCGACTCGGCCCCAACTTCACACTCATCTATCCCCGCCTTGAAAAAACGGAACATACATGGAACAAAAACGAAGAAAAAAAAGAAAAAAAAAACAAACCCTTCATTCAGATCAGCCAGAGAATGAGAGATGGAGCTGAGTGCATCCACAAACAAACAGAAATAAAACCATTTAGGAGACGCTGGAAACACAGACAGACGGATGAAGACGTTAAAAACACGTCCAAACAGACAAATGAAGCGGCGGTGGAGGAGGAGCCTCTCACCACACTGTTGAGTAGAAGCACGATGGAGGCCAGAATTAAAGACAGAGCAACGATGGAGACAGGGATGCTTTGGTTTAGCTCTTTTTTTTTTGGGGGGGGGGGGGTTGTTTTGGTTGCTTTTAGTACCAGGCAGGTCCAGGAAGCTGAATGGAATTAGTCGGGTTGATGTTGCTGTTGTTGCTTAGTTTTCCAGCTGTGGGAGGACGCATTATCATGGCTTTATTTGACACTTCTGTTAGAATGGAGAAAAAGAAGCAGCAGCAACAATGGAAGGCACGGAGAGAGAGAGAGAGAGAGAGAGCGAAAGAAAGGAGGAGGTGGAGAGAGAGAAGGGAGGATGAGGGTGGGAGGCCGATGAGGTCGGGCGACAGGGATTTACGCCGACTACGTTTCCTGTTTTGCCTTCAAAGGAACGTGAAACTACATAATAAAAGTGTTTTACGTCGACAAACTACCCGTTACATGAGCCTGAAACTTAAGAAAAATAAGTGTAATTTGACTGATATTCCGCCTCAGTTTATCACTTACAGATGGAGAATTACACTTATTTTTATCAAGAAATTTAAAGTTGTTCAAATTTGTTCAGGTCATTCACATTTTTTGTGAAAGAATAGTTTGTAAATGTAAACTTTTTCATGTAATTTCACTTTATTACAATAAAATAATGCAGATTTGTCATACTTTATGGGTTATTATAATAGTATGTCACTGCTCTGACCCACTCAGTTCCTTGATTGTTTGTTAATATCTTCAGTCTGATTCTTGTATTCCATAAATTCATCCCATGGGCCGGACTGAATCAGCTTTACGCCCACGGACCGTATGCGGTCGCAGTATTTTTACAACTAAACACATGATGATATCAAAGGTTGTTTCTAAACTCAAATTCACTTTTCACTAAACTTTTTGATTCAGTTTTATTTATATTTAAATAGATTACGTGAATATTATCTAATAGGACTTATTTAGCATCTTATACAATAGACATTTTTACTAGTGTTTTACTAGCTAAATGCTAGCTTAACTGATTCGGTAAAAATGTAAACTTTTTTTTTTTTTAACCTTTCAATGTAAAAATTTTTTTCACGATTGGGTGATAAAATAAATCAATAAGCTAAGTTGTTGTTTATGAAACTGAGCATTAAACACAAACCGTTATGAAACAGACAGAGGAGCTGTGACTGTTGGTGTTTTGGAGAGACCATATTTGGTCACTTGTAGTGTGGTTCATGGAGTACCAGGGGTCGTGGGTATGCTAAGGCTAAATGCTAGCTTATTTACAGTAAAACGGTAAACTTCATCATCACCGTTTTCAAATAGTTACTTTTACATATAAAAGCAATGTTTTTTTGATGATTAGACAATAAAATAAAACACTAAGCTAATTTTTCATATAAGAAAATAAATATTAAACTTAAACTGTTTGTAATTAGCAGACAGAGAAGTGTGACGTCACCCATTGTTGGCTTTTTGGAGCCAGGAATGACCATATTTGGAAAAAAGTTTATGGAGTGTGAGGGGTTTTGGGTGAGCTATGGCATTTATTTTTAAAGTTTTAGACAAAAAAAAACCCACCAAGCTCATTTTTCATATAAGAAATTAAATATTAAACAAAAACCGTTGGTAATTATTGGACAGAGGCATCACAGTTGTTGGCTTTTTTGGAGCTAAAAATGAACGTTTTTGGACAAAAGGGGCGGCGTTTACAGTAAACCTAATCATCTTTGCTTAATTATTTTATATTTTCAGACATTTTCTATTAAAAGCACAAACAGTTTCTTTAAAGGCAGAAAAGTCAGAGCTCATATGTATTAGTTTTTGTGTTTCTGAATGTTTTAGTCATAGCCCCGCCCCCCCCCCGACAGAAACAGAGACAGAAGAGTGAGTGAGGGAGGGAGGTAGACGAGTCTGTAGCAGCCGTATCATGGTGTACTATCCTACCTGATCCCCTTCAGGAATCTCCTGGATGGAGGGAGAAGAGAGGAGGAGGAGGAGGAGGAAGAGGAGGACACGTTCACAGGACAGAGAGAAAACACGTCAACAGCTACAGTATGGACACAGCCGTGTAACACACACATATGTACACACACGCACACACACACACACACACGCACACACACACACACACACATATGTACACACACACACGCACACACACACACACACACACACACACACACACACAGTCATGGTTTTACAAGGTAAAGCCATCCTGAATAACTTAAAGACACGTGTAAACGATGAAAAACAACAATAAACATTAAAACGGGAATTCACACTTAGGACGATAAAGTTTTGTTTTTTTTGTGCGTTTCATGGGTTTCAGGGGCAGCGACGTTAAAAAAACAGAGAAAAGAAAAGAATTCACAGTGTTGAATTCTTTTGACCTGTTAGAAATAAAGTGAGTTAAATACAAAAGTAGAAAAATTAAACCATGTGAAGCATCTGTTACGTTCCCTTTAAAAGACGGTTTTCATGGTTTTTTCTGAATCTGGAACTATACAGCGGTGGAAAAAATGGTTAAAGTCACGATTTAATGTGACCTTTGACCCCATGACAAGAAACAGCACAAACATTTACAAACATCTGACGTGTGTTGAATGAAACAAGGTATAAAACATGTGAAAATTAATGCATTAAATCTCATATTGTCTGAAGAAAAGGGTTAAATACATGTTAATTACAAAGGGAGGACAGACCAAATATGATCACTTGAACCTGAAACCTACATACAGAGACTAACAAATGGTTTAGTTTTGTTCATTTTATTGATTATTTTGTTTATTTTTGGGTCATTTTTACTCATTTTGTGAATTCTTTTATTTATTTTTATGACACATTTGCCAATTTCTGGTCATTTTGTTGATTATTTTTGTTCAGTTTGTTGAAGCGTTATTGGCCATTGTTTTGTTTTGTTACTAATTTTTTAAATTTTTATGCCTGATTTGTTTATTTTTGTTCATATTGTTTTGTTTTGTTTTGTTTTGTTCATATTGTTTTTTTTTTGTTTTGTTTTTTTTTGGGGGGGGGGGTCATTTTGTTCATGGCTTAAATACACATAAAGTGCAAAAGGAGGACAGACTAAATACGATCACTTTCATTTATAGATGTTTAAAACCTGAAACTTTAGATTTTCCTGCCGTTCATACTCGAACATGAGGTTGGAACTTTGACGCAGAACGTACGTCTGGAACGTCTTCAACTTCAGCTCAAACATTCACTTCAACTCAGGGATGAATTCAAGTTATTTTAGTGGCTAAAGGTCAAGAGTTCACAGGAACATTTCTGTCATAATTATAAAATAATTAGAGCGATTCAATGCAAGGATAATTATTCTAATATCTTTAAGGTTTTTTTTTTTTATTTACACAAAACAAAGTCGTCTGAAAGAGTGTCATTAAAAATATGAGCTTTAACAGGAAATGATTTAATGTTCAGGCACAGTTTCATTTAACACTGAGGTAGACACACACACACACACACACACACACAATCACAAGAAAAAAAGTCCTGTGGAGAGAAGATTTCCAACTACAAAGAAGTCGTTTGTAAAAAAAACCAAAAACCACTGACGATCATTAAATAAACACAAACAGAGTAAACAGGTAAACAATGTGCACACGTTGAATTCAGGGGTTTGTTTTCTACAAAACAATAATAACTAACGTCAGAATATAATGTTATATTATGAGATAAATATCATTACATTGGTTTGGTTTAAATTATTATCTTTGCTTCTAAATGATTCAGATGGTTGTTTGATTTTAAACCTTCTTCCTCTGAGTTTCTAAAACATTTCTCCTGCTCTGACTGGAAATAATAATTTTCTAACACATGTAAACCTCTATTTTCATCACATCTGACTGAGGAAGAAAAATCTACTGTTAAACTTGAAGGAAATATTCACGTTTTTATCTTAAATCCTCACAAACAGCTGCAGACATGATGTGTCCCAATATTTACGTCCATGTGGTTTAGAAACATCAAAGAGATTCATCCAGTTCCTACTGGGGTTGTAAGAAAATATGGGTTCTGCAATATTAATTGCATTAATAATTTAATTTCATGATTCTGTATTGATATTAAAAAGTCATGTATCGATATTTTAGGTATTTATTCAAATGCAGACAAAGCGGTGGTTCATTTTTTTTTTATTATTGTTTATATTTTATTTATTATTATTTAACACAGTTTTATGAAATGATTATTATTATTATTATTATTTGAAGCGTCCTAAAAACACTTTTTACCATCAGAGGCAGATGTTAATTCATTTGTTGAGATAAAAATATTATGAACTAATAGAATATGAACATTTTGATCTAAAACTAATGACTGTAAAACAACAAACAAAAAAACTGCCTTTTTAACGGTATCGTAATATATTGTGATCCTAGTATCGTTTCGGCAGATTCTAGTTTCTACTGAATAAATCTCTAGATGATTCATTGGTTGATGGTTATTAGAATTAGGTAGAACATTTAAAATCAGTCATGGATAAAAAAAATAAAATAAAAAATCACTTGACATAAATACAATTTTAGAAGCAAAGAACGATTCAAACTAAACTAACCAACAGAATGACATCCATCCCATAATATAAACTATAACATTAGTCGTTTTGATCCCAGACCCTGTTAGAAAACAAACCCCTGAACTCAACGTGTCCAGACTTAAATGACTGCATCATCGGTCAAACATCGAACACAGACATATAAAAAAAATCAGTGATTACTGACCTGGATGACGCCCTCCATCATGCTCACCATCTTGTTTACAATGGCTATGACCTTATGCGTGCGCTCCGACGGTGACATGTCAGGCCGGTACGAGGGTGACAGCACGAAGCGACACGCCATGTACAGGACGTAGGTGGGCGAGAGTTTGAAGTGCACCGTGGAGCTGTTGGTGTAGTTGATGATGGCGGACAGGAAGGTGTCTTCAGCTGCACGGAAACACAAAGACCCACACTGTGAGGGCGGCGGTACGCAAAACCACACCAACACGCACCGCTGACCACCAAGTCTGAGGATTATGGGAATAAACAGCGGCAGGTCCAGTCTGATGTTCAGGATTCTGTTGTTATTTACCTTCCACTGGAGCAGAACTATAAAAAATCTTACTTTTACTTTACACATGTTGTTACTAATGTGTCTCTTCATATTTTGTTTTACTTTTTGTTTTTGTAATTTTATATTTGCTCAGTTTGTGTATTTGTTTTTATTTAGGTTCCTTTACATTGCAAACATATTGTCATTTCAGGTTACATTCCTTTATGATCCGTTTTTTTTCCACCTCCGTTACGACATTATAAAAAAACATACAAAAACAAACTTCATATGTAGTAATATTAAAGTATTTTTTATCCCTCCTACTTTTATTGCACACACAATGATAATAAAAGGCTGTTTATGTCTGATTCTGATCAAAGCAGACGTGTGTTTAAACATAAATAACATTAGTGTGATTTTACAGACTGTAAAATGCTCGGTTCAGTTGAGTTCAAGTGCGGCTGAAAAATCCAAAAGTCGAATTGAAATAATAGTGATTTCTTTCTCCTCTCTCCCCCGATACTGAGACAACAGCACACGTACAGGTTCTCCCTGTGCATTGTGGGTATGAGACTCTTTCCATTTCTCTTATGGAAAAACTGATGGTCTCAGACGGAGCCAAATATATACTCGCCGCTAACGGATGCTAACAGAGGCCCAGAGCGCTAACAAAGTCAACAAACATTTCAGCGTTAAGAGTCAGAGCCGGTACTCGTGTGTGTGAAGTAGAGGGTGGGAAAACCAGCACCGTTTAACATATCCGACTAAGTATTTGTGACCTGTTTACCAACTAAACCAACTAGTTCTATATTAAATCATGAACTGAGACAACAGACGGTCTCAGCTGTAGAGATGTTCAACATGTGACACATAAAAGTACTATTGATTTGACAGAGCTGTCACAGTTCAGCCTCGACCGTGGATCCACTAATGGACAACTTGGCAAAGACAATTTACATCCCATAATAACCTTCAAAAGCCTCATCTGTGTGCATTATGGGATCATCACGTTTTCTAAACTAAAACCAATCAATGCTTATTTTAAAAGTCCCATGTTGCATCAGCTGATAGTTTACATTATAGTTCTGTTAGCTTAGCCCTGTTAGCTTAGCTGTGTTTTCAGACTCAAACAGCCACAGTTAAACCATTAACCACCTGTTTTCTGTTGGTTTGTGTCGTCAGTAGCTGAACTAAAGTTCTAATTGAATCCAACAAAAGTCAGAACAGTCACAGTTTAGTCTGAATGAACGGCAACTTAGCAATGATACGAACATCCCATAATAACCCTCATGAGCCTCAGAATCAGACTCAGCGTGTAGAAGAAACACTGACACTTAACCATCCAACTACAGATTCTGTTTTTATCACGTCTGATCTGTGACTTTTGACAGTTGTTTCTTTCTGGTTCTCATCGTCATCTTGGCCATCGGCGTGACTCACTACTCCCTCTGGTGGTCACATAAATCCCCTGGCCATCGGTGTAAATAAATTCAGCTCATATTTCTATGAATCGACCATCTTTCATCTTTATTGACTTCGTTCATGGAAAATGTAAAATGATTAATACAGATTAAAATTAAATGCAATTTAATTGAGATTAATTGAAATTAATCCACAGTAACCACCTTGTGATTAATCTGATTAAAATTTTAAATAGTTTGACAGCACAAATTATTATCTTATCATAACAGACTAAATAATGCCCGGCTCGATGTAACTATGTGTTAAACATGGTTTTATTTTTTTTGTGTTAAAAGTGTTCGCTTCTACTTACATTTACAGAACCTTTACTGGGGGTGCGGCTTATGTGTGAAATTATTAACACATTATTATATCATTTCACATGTTATTTTCACACTAAACTACCAGAGGGCGCTCTAGACCTGTGTTGATCATTTCAACATTTGCGGAAAATACAGTATTTGGAAAAAAAAAAAAGAATGAAAACTAGTAAAGCTGCTCTAAAGTCAAAACTAAACTAAACTATAATGGAAATCCAAAACCATTCTAACCTTCTTACTCTAATGCAGTCCTGTCCTATTTGCTATAAATAGGTTCAATAGTTTCCATCTATTGATTGGTTCATGACCAGAGTAGGAGGGGCCACAGAAAAAGAACCAATGAGAGTACGTACAGTTGTCTCTGAACTCGATGCTGGCTGGAAGAGTCAGCTCCGTTCTGTCGGCTGAACCGTCCTGAGACCTGAGGAGACAAAAGAGCAGCGTGAGGACAGGGACGGAGATAAGACGGGAAGAAATGAGGAGGAGGCGGAGTCTGACCTGCCGTCCTGCTGCTCCCCTCTGATCATGGGCTTCACCATCCCTCTCTCCATCTCCAGTTTTCCTGAGCTCTGCAGACACAAAACAAACACTTCACTCCTATTGAACCCAACGTGCAGACGGGCGCCGAAACCAAGCACCGCTGCCTTAACAGCCGTCGTTGCCTCTTTCATGTCAACAGTTACACAATCCAGCGCCGCGCTGAAGGGAACTCCAATCTGTCGTCGTGTTGCTCTGCACTAAATCTGATCAAAGGCCAGTTTCATGTGGTTGTGTTTGGGAGAACTGACATGTCGTCTGGTGTAAAGAGTCACTGGCACCACGTTCAGTCCTGCTAATAAGCAGCTAACACAGTCAGACCGCGCTAACACAGTCAGACTGCGCTAACACAGTCAGACCGCGCTAACACAGTCAGACCGCGCTAACACAGGCAGACCGCGCTAACAGTCAGACCGCGCTAACACAGGCAGACCGTGCTAACACAGGCAGACCGCGCTAACACAGGCAGACCGCACTAACAGTCAGACCGCGCTAACACAGGCAGACCGCGCTAACACAGTCAGACCACGCTAACACAGGCAGACTGCACTAACAGTCAGACAGCGCTAACACAGTCAGACCGTGCTAACAGTCAGACTGCGCTAACACAGTCAGACAGCGCTAACACAGTCAGATATTATATTTGTGTGTATATATGTGTATACGTGTATATATGTGTATACGTGTGTGTGTATATATACGTGTATGTGTGTATATATATATATATATATGCATGTGTATATGTGTGTGTATATACTTGTGTATATGTGTGTGTATATACTTGTGTATATGTGTGTGTATATACTTGTGTATATGTGTGTATACGTGTGTGTGTATGTATGTATGTGTATATACGTGTATATGTATGTGTATACGTGTGTGTGTGTGTGTATATATGTGTGTGTGTGTATGTGTGTGTGTGTACATATGTGTGTGTGTGTACATGTGTGTGTGTGTGCGTTACCTTGCTGGTGGGCAGTGCGGCTCCACTGTGGATGTCTCCGTGAAGATCGAAGGTGGTTTCTGGAACGCTGCTGCAGACACACAGACGTACGACAGCTCGGATGAGAACGGTTCAAACGCCACATCAACAAGAGCTCAGACGTAATCCTGACACACACTTATCTGACTGCGCTCGCCGTCGCAGAGGAGAGAGAGCGAGGCGCAGGCATGTGTGTCAGAGCCTCACTGACACATGGAACAGTTTCACACAGGATTCTGGAACCAACCGTGTCCTGACAGAACACGGGTCTGACCCGTGGACTGGTTTCACACACGGGCCTGTGGGACCAGTGGTGAGTGCACAGGTGTCAAACATGTGGCCCCCGCAGGGTCCGGTCTGACCCCCACAGGGTCCGGTCCGACCCCCACAGGGTCTGATTCCTGGTCCGGCCCACTTTAGATCATATTAGGCTGAATGTGGAACTGAACTCACATGACTTTGACCTTTTCATGGTCATCAGAAATGACCATATTTGGACGTTCAGGGGCTCCGTAGTTACCATGGAAACATTGTCATCTTCTACAACATTGATTCCCCAGTAAAACCCATGGAGTTGGATCAGAACCAGTGGATGGACACGCTGGGTTTATGTTCATTTCATGACAGATTTTTAATGAAAATGTGACTTTCTTCCATTTAATAACCTTTGAATTTCCTCTGAGCTGTAAAACATCTAAATGAAATGTCCAGTTAAATGTAGGAAAATACATGATTTACACTGAAAAATGTACAGAACAGAAAAAATCTATAATAAATGGTGGGAAATCACTATAAAAAAAAGGTTAACCCTTACATACTAGTCGGGTCAAATTTAACCCATTTTGACAGCAGTAAAAATACCCTAAACATCATTCTTTTGTCCTGAAATTTGATGACTTTTCCAAAATACACACAAAATATTTTAAAGTGTTTTACTTTTGTACATGTGTTACATATTTTTGGACACTGAGGCTGGTTGAGGTCATTTTTATAAATAAATCATAATGTTTTTTTGTGGTTTTATGTAAAACAGGTCATGATACTGTGTGATAGTAGATGTTTTTCTCCAAAAACGAGTTTGTAAAACTTAAATAAATATGCTCTTCCTGCTCTGAAACATTCTATTTATATATTACACATATTTATTAATATGGGATAGTCTATTTAGACATTCTAAATAAATCTGTAGTTCATTTGGTACAGACACTTCAAATTTGACCCAAACCAAACTGTGGTTTAAGAAATAAACAGTTTGTAAGGGTTAAATAGACAGAAAAAATACTTTGGGAATGACCATGAAAGGAGCACTAGGACAAACATGCACTTAGATGTTTACACGTTACATTAATGACATAATATAACCTTTGTTTGGAATATTCATAAAACTATAATATGTAGAAAACACACACAGGGACGTTCTTTAAGTCCGCTTCCACATTCACAGTTTGTGTGACCGCCGCCACAAGAACCAAAAACAAACCCACTAGAGTCATGAGATTAAAGTTCCACACATCCACTGGTATGATCCGATGCTGTGCCAGAACTGGTGCCAGAACCGTGGCTCTAATCATCCTGAACACCAGGGATCCTTCTGAGACCGTGCAGCAGAACAGCCCAGAAAAAGCTCTGGGTCCCACTGACCCAACACCGAGCTCAAGAACGTGACAGCTGCCAACGGAACGCATCCTAAATAACAACAGTAACACTAACACTAGTACAACACTATAAAAAATAAAACCCACTGAAATAATACAAACATGAGACGTGTTCCGACGCCGTAGTGAAGCACGAGTCCAAACACCACCGTGGAAACACTTCTGTAAAACTCTGACGGTTCTAGTTCTGGTGTGAAAAGTTTAAGTTGTCACTGCAGTAAAATGTTAAATACTGTTAAAAAAAATAACTGTTAAATCTGATGTTTTCTGACTCATTTGACCAGAATACATGATTAAGGCTGAGCTCATCTGTAATAAATGATAGATCAGGAGGGTCAAACATGCGGCCCGGGGGCCAAAACCAGCCCCCAAAGGGTCCAATCCGGCCGGTGCGATGAATAAGAGAAATACAGGAATTACACTGAAGATATGAAACAAACAAAAATGTTAAAATAATTTACTGTCAGACCAATAAAACACTTTGTGTGTAAAAAACCCCCCAAAAAACAGTTAAATTACACAAAAATGTTTACATTTACAGATTAGCCTTTCATTAAAAAAAAATGAACAAATACGAACCAGAAATGTTAACAGAATTAAATATAATTACAGCAATATTCTATCTGTTATTAAATATTCTGTGTATTTGTACGTTATAATGAACATGTGAAAATGAGGAACTGAGGACAAATAATGGAATAAATTGTAAAGAAAATTCACATTTTTCATAATAAATTTCTTTTTGTTCATGTTTTTAAAGGATAGTTTGTAAATGTAAATATTTTAATGATACAATTTTCCTTTTTTTCAGTCAAACATAGTAATTACATATAATTGTGGAACTGATATCATTTCTATATTTTTACTTTAATGATCCGTTCCACTTCAGCTCGTATTGGACTGGATGTGGAACTGAACCAACATGAGTTTGACCCCCCTGCGACAGATGAATGAAAACAAACCACAGCAGCAGGATGTGGGTTTCATTCCCACAGTGCCACCTATGGACCACACCCTGTACTGCACCGTGTCCCCAGGGTTTTGGACTCGATATGAAGTATCATCTACATACAATATCGCATCCAAGTCTAAGGTCACATGACCAACCAACTCTCCTCTATCCATTTTCATTCCAGATCCCTCCGGTGGCTGACTCCTTCTTCTTCTGTGGTTACGGGTGTTAAACAAAACCACCTGACGGACCTGTTCTGAACGCTACAGGAGCCCAGTCTGTTTCCACTAAACACACAAACGTCTGCATCTGTGCCGCGCCGCCCAACAAAACAACAGATTCCTGAGCAGTCGGTGGATAAAGTTCAGCGCTTCAGTCCAAAACATGGTTGTTAGCGGCGGTGAAACATGTGACACATGCCGGAGTCTGGTGTGTTCTGGTCAAACGGACCCATTTGTACAAATAAAAGCGTGTACAGACAGAGTTCTGGGGTTCGGTACTTACACAGCTCTCCTTTTCCCACCGTATTGTTCATCCGCTGTGTCATTAAAGGGCTGTTTCAGCTCCAAACACACACACACACACACTACCTCTGCCGTTCTGCTTCTGCTCCTGGTGTGTGTGAAAGCGGCAGCGGCGGGGAGGCCACGCCCCAGACCATGTTGATCAGATTAGAGGGCGGCCTGCCTTCCATAACCCTAGACCTCTGCTCTTCCATCCATCCCGCTCCAGACGTCCCTCCCTCCGTTCCCTTTCCCTTCATCTGTCGCTCCGCCTGCCAACTCCAAAACCTCATCCTCGCCTCTTTTCATCTTCAGTAACACCCTGTCCTTTTTCTACTCAGACGCAAACTTTGGCAAACGCCGTAGAATGTTGACAGAACCGAAGGAAAACCAACACCAGTGAGATAGGACAAGAACAGAACCAGGGTCCCTGTGTTCTATTAAGAATCAAAGCCCAGCAGAATGTGTGAGGTTCTCCAGTTCTGCTCTATGTTCCAGTCCTGTGGTCTGGATGCACATCAATCTAACTATAGAAGTGGGCGGGACTTCCACTGGAGGAGAACTCAGCTCATCCAATCACAGTCCACATATGACGTCCATCACTGACCAATAGGAATTAGACTGATATTCTGTTCTATTCTCTTCTATTCTATTCACATTTGTCATACTTTAAACCACAGGTGTCAAACATGTGGCCCGGGGGCCAAATCTGGGCCTCCAGAGGGTTCAATCTGGCCCCTGGGATGATTAAGGAAATGCAAAAATACACTGAAGGTATGAAAAATCACAAATATTAAAATCCTTTTAGGTCAGTTCTATCTAAAGTGGATCAGACCAACAAAATGTTAAGACAATAACATATAAATAATAAAAAACTGCAATTGTTTTCCTCTTTGTTTTAGGATAAAAAAAAACCAACAACCTACAATTATACAAAAATGTTTACATTTACAGACCAGGTTTTTATTTAAAAATGTGAAAAACCTGAAATCTCTTAAAAAGAAGTTTTAGTACTATTCTGCCTGTTATTAAATGTTTGGTGTCATTGTAGATCCACTGTGATCTCTAAACTGTATACTTGTATAAATGTTTAACTAAGGCGTAATATTGTTAATATGACACTTATTTTACTTTGGGAATTTCAGGTCATTCATATTTCTTCATGTTATGTTTGAGTAGAATTTATAGATGTAAATATTTTCATTAAAGAATTTTATGTTTTTTCATTCAAAACTTCTCATCCTATTATTTATATTATTTCACTGGTCCGGCCCACTTCATACCATATAAGGCAGTATGTGGAACTGAACTGAAATGAGTTCGACACCCCTGCTTTAAACATTCATCCAAAACCTAAAATTCTTCAGACAACCGTAGCAGACTTTGTCCAAAGAAAGCTCCATAAACATTTGACCTGTAGTATGTGTGAAGACGCTGCTAAAGTGGGCGGGGCCTTTACTGTCCGGTAAATTAAACCGTCCTAAATGTGGACCGAACAGACGTGAAAACAGGTCTGACGTTCTTACCCAGACTTGTGTCGACTCCTCATCATGGACGCCGGTTCCCTCTTCCCTCCCTGGTCAAACATGGGGTCCACGAACTTAAAGACGTGGGCGGAGCCGAACTGCAGCGTGGACCCTGAACGCAGCACCGTCGTCTCTGTGATGCGCTGCCCGTCGACGAAGGTGTCAGCGTCGGGCCCGTGAGGCGTGACGGTCACCATGCCCTCACTGTGCATGAGGTTACAGTGGTGGGGGAGGATCCCTGGACCGAGCAGCTGTATGGGGACAACGGTGGGGGAGGGGTTAGAACGGAAACACTGATGAGCCTTTAATGGGCAAGTGACTATTTTTGGTCATTTCTGAATACAGTACTACAACAGTGCCAGCAATAGTTACAGTGAAACAATGTGAGGTCCAATGTGGTGTTCAGGGTCTGTACGGTCCACCTCTGCATGGACCTGGTACCAGGATGTAAGGGTACTAATGTACTGATGAAGTAATGGTACTAATGTAATGAAGTAATGGTACTAATGTAATGAAGTAATGGTACTAA
>JAPSES010000098.1:126014-138495 GCA_029822895.1 Maxillicosta whitleyi | reverse complement strand
CGTCCGACAGCCGGCTGCACAGCGTGGCGGGGGGGCTGGGTGACGGGGTGGGCGGGGCCGCGGCCGGGAAGAACCGCGGGGAGGCGGGCGGCTGCGGCGGTGGCGGCGGTGGGGAGCCGCTGTCGGCCGACATGGCGATCTGTGGCGTCGTCCAGACCAGAGAAGGTTCAGTCCAGGTTCAGTCTGAGCTCACGTCGCACATCAGCACCAAACATGTCCAACGTAAACAAGGGTGAAAGCTCCGCCCCCGCACAGGGCCCGGGACTCAGACAGAACTGACGCTGACGCAGAGAAACCACGAAGCGTCACAGAGCGGCCGTTTCAGTTTCACCTGCTGAGACACAAACACGTACAGCACACGTTAGAGTTTATTTGAAAAAACTGAAGAAAAAACAGTTAATGTTGAACCTGAAAAACATTTATATTCATGGTTTAGTGACTTTTACAGATTCTGTCAAATCACACATTCCTTCCATATAAACAGTGTTTTTGTTTTGTTTCATACTGGTGTAAATCTGAATAGAATTAAAGAAAAAACAAACAAAACTGGAAACAAAATGGAGACAAATGAACAAAATAAGCAACAAAATTAACAAAAAACAACCCGTGACCCGACCCCGGATGATGGACGGATGGACGGACAACCAAAGTAATGAATCGAATGAATAAAATAAGGTAAAATAAGGTTATAGATTCAGTTAATGAGAGATTTTTTTCTTCAATTTTGATAAAAAAATAACCAACAGCTACATGATCAGTGAATTAAATATAATGAAAATACAGGATTTACACTGAAAAATGGAAAATACAGAAGGATAATATTGGAATAAATCACTTAGTAAAAGTTAAATACAGAGAAAAATAAATGCATCATAGCTTTAAAACCTTTTAAACCAATGATAAAGTGTTTTTTTTAATCCTTAAAACTACTTTAATTGAATAAAAACACAAACAAAATGAAAGATTAAACTACAGATTTCTCCCATATTGCAACTGTAATTAGTCTTTTTGTCTTAATGACAGATTTCTACTGTAAAAACCAGAAGCTAAAGCAGCAAAAATCTACATTTTTAACCAAACGGCTGTTTTTAATTTTCCGGAAACTAAGGTTGAAACTAATTTTACATCAATTCAATCACTTTGTATCAATAAAACGTCACAGTTAATTATTCCTTCATTTATTATTACGTCACCAGACGTTATTTTCACTTTCATTATCAGTCTTTTCAGTTGTTTTAAGCCTTTAAAATGGTTCAGTTGTACCTGAACGAGACCTTTGTGTCACAGTTTTTGGCGTAAAATGAACTGAAACAATTAAATACTTAACATTAAACCAGGATTAAAAACAAAAAATAGAAACAGTCACTTTAATTTAACGTCTTATGAAAGACAATTAATGGCAGGATTAAAACATTACATAAATAAATCCAGTTCCACCTGATGGACTTTGGTCCATTTTCATTTAATTCACTTTAATGTGTTTATTTTCACTGATTTAATCGGTTTTACAGCCGGAACATGGATGGAATAAACATACATGTGCTTTTCTTTCTTTTTTATTCTGCGTCTGTATTAATAATAAACTTTTAATTACTTATTTCTGACTGATGTGGTATTTTTACAACAGAACTCAACACTTTACATTAATATTTTAATTTTATTGTATTTTATCTTCTTATCCAATGTTTCCATACATTCATTTCTTAGTTATTTTGCAAATTAATGTCATTAATATAAAGAAAAATCATTTATATATCATTATATATTTCATTGTTCATGTATTAAATGAACTTTTCTTTCACTGTGACACAAAAAAACATGCATTTCAGCTACAAATATTGACATTTTACTTTAAAAATATCTGAAACTATAAGTTTTATTATCATAAATTAATCATTTTGTTGCAGTTTTGCCTTTCATTATCACACTATAACAAAAAAAACATACTTTTTACATTATTGTGGATGTAAATGTGCACATCTTTTTTTCTATACAATAACACACATATATCACAGATCTATTAATGTATAAAGTTGTCCTGATAAACCACCATAAATAACTAATACACCTGTTTTAATATTATTATTCTGTACATTTAGATGCTTTTATGAACTCAACACTGGAGACAAAAACCTCATAAACCATCAGTAAATGTGATTTTTGTCTTTTTTTGTTGTTGTTTATTTTGTTTGTTTTTTCCTCCATTAAAAAGGATCATTAACAGAGTTCAGTTATTCTGTAAAAAAACAAAAAAACACCAGAATAAAACAGGTTTAAGTCACTAATAAATACAAACCCAGTCCAAATGCTGTCGATTCAGACTCAGTCCAGGTTCAAAACCTTAAATAAAGTGAATTAATGATAGAATTTTAATCCAAATGAACTTTTATGTCATTTCACTGAACAGATTCTATTAACTGGAATATTTACACGACTGGATAAATAAACATAAACATAAATGTGTAAAATCACCAGTCCACATCTGGACCAGGTTCAGTGGCTCATGGAGGCTGCAGAAGGTCCGAGTCCAGGTCCAGGTCCAGGTCCAGGTCCAGATGTGGACTCATATTGGAGCCACAGATTACACTGGTCCTTAATGTTTTTTGTTTTGTTTGTTTGTTTTTATATCAATTTCCTGCCTCCTATAGATTAAATTTCCAGATCCTGGTCCAGGCCCTAGTTCTGGTCCTGGTCCTGTAACTGGTCCAGGTCCATGTCCAGGTCCTGGTCCTAGTCCTGGTCCAAATGTAGACTAATGATGAGACTACAGATAACACTGGTCTTTAATGTTTTATGTTTTGTTTATTTGTTTTTATATCAATTTTCTGCCTCCTAGATTAAATATCTACATCTGGTCCAGATCCTAGTCCAGTACCGGGTCCAGGTCCAGGTGTGGTGTCAGGTTGGAGCCACAGTCTTCAGTGTTTGTTTGTTTGTTTGTTTTAAACAAATGTAAAATATTTGCCTCCTAGATTAAACATCCAAGTCCTGGTCCTGGTCCTGGTCCTGGTCCAGGTCCTGGTCCAGGTGTAGACTCAGGTTGGAGCCACAGAAAACACTGGTCTGTTTGTTTGTTGTTTTGTTTGTTTGTTTGTTTTACACATACGCCTACATATGTAAATTATCTGCCTCCTATATTAAACATCCAAGTCCTGGTCCAGGTCCTGGTCCGGTACCAGGTCCAGGTCCAGGTCCAGGTCTATAAATCCTCAGGTTGTTTCCATCACTCACTCATTTCTCTCCGGGTTCTTCTTCCATCTCTTCCGGTGAACTCTCTGCTCCGGCGGAGGCTCGGTCCGTTCTCACCCCGGGCGGAGCGGGTCGGGTCGGTCCGGGTCCGGGTCCAGGTCCTGGCTCCTCCGGGTCCGGGTATGAGAGGCGGACCCTTCAGACCCACAGCCCGGCTCCGTGTCTCTGTCGTGCGTGTCGTGGACTGAGGAGCGCGTGCAGCCTGATGCGGATCAGGTCTGATGTGATCTGAGATCTGGTGGATCACAGAGACCAGGACCAGAGATGGGACCAGCAGGACGAGGTCCCACTCCGACCAGGTTTACAGGGACCGGATTACAGGGGACGATTCTATTAATACATGGAAATAAATGAGATAAATTATAAAATAAATGAATAAATAAGATAAAATAAATAAAGTAAATGAATAAATAACATAAAATAAATGAATAAATAAGATAGAAAATAAAATAAATGACAAAATACAATAATAAAAAAATAATAAGATAAAATAAATAAATAAATAAATAAAGTGAAATAAATTAATAAATGAGATAAAATACAATAATAAAATAAATTAGATAAAATAAATAAAATAATTACAAAATAAATAAGATGAAAATAAATAAGATAAAATACAACAACTAAAATAAATAAATATATAAATATGATAAATACAATAAAATAAATAAATATAATAAAATACAATAAATAAAATTAATAAAATGAAATAGAATAAAATAAAAAACTAAAAAAGATTTAGAATAAAATACAATAAATAACTAAATATACAAGTTTAAATAGAATAAAATACTATGTATAAATGAGATTAAATAAAATATAATAAATAAATGAGATAAAATACAGATAAAATGACAAAAATACTGAAAATGTCTAATGACAAATATGTTTGTGTCTGTGTTTGTTGTTTATTGCTTGTTTTTTATGAGTCACTGGATGGAAACAAACAGACATTATTGAATAAATACTGATTTCATTGATTTTCTTTTCTAATTAATGGGTTTTGGATCCATATTGACAGGTTTATTGATCCAAAAGTTGGACTCATTTCATTGGTTCAACTCCACTTTTTTTTCTGTTTATAAAATTTTTTAACATATTTTTTCTTATTTTCTGTGGTTGTGAAGTAGTGATCCATCCTCCATCTCATAGACAATCTGTGTCTGCTCTTTCCTCCAGTTCCTGTCATTGAATCTAATTCACTAACGCCACCTTCTGATCAAAGACTTCATTACCCAGAGTGCACCTCACACACCGACCGTTAACACTAATATAACACGTGTTTGTTGGTTAAAAATGCCTTAAAATTTATGAAAAATCTATGTTTTTCCAAAATTATTAGAATTTCATTTTTTATTTAGAGTTTTTTGTTTAATTTTTATAACAATTAATTCTTTTTTTTTTTTTTTAATTAACCCTTTAGATGCCCATTTAAATCATACAGGCCCTTTATTTATTTATTTTACACTACAATTTAATGTTCTAAAAATAGATTTGACTTTCATTATTATTCATATTACAGACTAATGCACCAGAAGAATAAATAAGATTAATTTTGGTGCATTTTTACTTTTTGAATAAATGTCAGATTGAACAAAAACGTAATTTTTACGTTGTTAACTATAAAATTTGATCCAAAGTTGCCCATTACAATCTATTTTTTTTTTGCATTTGTATTAGTGCCACATAAGAAAATAAAAACACCGTCACTATGAAAATAAAGTCGTAAAATATCGACATAAAACCTAGAATTTTATGAGAATAAAGTCGAATACAAAAAGAGTCAAATTTTTACCAGAAGAAAGTTGTAGTTTTAAAAAAAAATCATTATTTATCAAAAATCTTGTCGTACTTTTATGAGTTTAAAGTCGTCATATTTCGAGAATAATTTACAAACAGGTGGAAAAATATCATAATTTACCAGATTAAAGTCATATCCACTGATCATATAATATAGAACTTGGAACATTTTGTCACTTTCGACTTTCATTTGGGGTTTATGTACAAAGGCCAAATACTGAGCCTATTAGCCCCGCCCACCAAATACTGAGCCTATTGGCTCCGCCCACCAAATACAGAGCCTGGTAGCTCCGCCCACCATCAACACATTAGCTTTTATCATCATAGTAAAAGTTGAGGCTTCACTTGTTATAAAGTATGAGTTTTTAATCGCATTATTGCAAATTTATTTTAAGAATATTATTACTTAAATCTCATAAAAATGTGTTATTTTCATGAAATTTAGTTGTTTTAAAAAAATATGATTACTTGTTCGCATAATATTATGACTTTATAGCGTTTTGTATTCGATTTTATTCTTATAATATCATGTATTTTATGTCCATATTTTATGACTTTATTCTTGTAGTGACAGTGTTTTTCTAAAATGCTGTTAAAATATTTTTTAAAAAGTACAATTAAAATAAAGTTAAAATATTGCAACTTTTTTTCTTGAAATGTTACTTTTTAGGGGTTTTTGGTGGCTTTTTCAGACATTCTGCTGTTAAATGTTTGTTTCATTCAATATTTGTCTGAACCAACATTTGTATTTAATGGATGTTTTTCCTCATATTAATGTTTTTTCTCATATTTGTGTTTAATCCGTTGTATTCCTCATTTTCATCCGCTCCATTGTGTCTCAGGGTAAGAACCTAGACTCATTCAGATGTGTTAACTCCTCCCACAGGGAAAGTAAAGGTCAAAGGTCACAGTGGGAGGAAACAACAGGAGGAAACGGATGATTTTAATGATTGAAACATGTTCATTTTGACATAAACAAACCACATTCTTTCAGTCTGATGTTTGTTTTTACACGTATTAAAGATAAAATGATGTGAAATAATGTGGATTTGTCGACGTAAAGGTTTGAAACATTAAAATAAAATGTAAATATTTACATCGATCTGAACAAAATTAATGAAGTTATTTCATCATATTATTGAAAATATGACTTTTTGTTTCCAAATTTACCACCATAAATCTGTCTAAGGTTTTTTTTTTCTTGGCTCATTATGTGCTTAACATTGTTTTTGTTTATTGTCTTTTATTCTCATTTTATTTTAAATATTTTCATTGTTTTGATGAACCGTCAGTTATTTTGTCTTTCTGTGACTATTGTTGTTTTCCTGTTGTTGCCTCTTTTAAATTTTAGTAAATATTAACTCTATTTGCACCAAACAAAATAAATTATTAAAATAATACAATTTTGTTTTGTTTTAGTTCATCTTATGCCATGTAAACACATAGTCGTGTATTTGCAAAAAATGATATCTGAAGCAGAAAGAATATATATCTATTTCATTCACTTTCATTCTACGGTAAAAAGTGGATATTACCGTGCATTATGGGTAAAACATACAGTATTTGCAGTAACTTCAAGCCTTTGTTCCAAGTATCACATTGTAAAACGACAGGATTGTTCTGTTTTCACTGTAAATGATACAAATGACAATTAGACGCTGAAAAATCGAACAAGACCTGAAGGCATCACATCCATCCACTCAAAGTGTAAGTAGGACATTAACCCACACAATTAAAATGTTATTAAAGTAGGAACTGAAAATAGAACTGGACCATGTACACATCTATTTTAACTTGGTGTGTAAACCAGCATTTTAGTCCAAATAATGTTAATTTGTGTGAGTTATTCATCTTGATATTTTTTTAAACCGAATTTACAGGGTGTGGGACCCTGAATGCACCGTTTCTATTAAACTAGCTGCTGTTATTTAGCGGGAAACTGGTTAAATTAAGCTAACGCTAGCTTCATTTGCATTAGCCCCGTTAGCTCCGTTGTTGTGCCGATTTCCTCTCTGAAAACTGCCTCGCGCAGCAGCTGCCGAAAACACCCCCCACCCCCTAAGTCAGTTATGAAGAGGATAATGTGTTCCAAATTGACTCCCCACACACAGAATAACTCCAAATACGAGCTGCTAAAGTCAGTTAGCCTTTAGCTTCGTAAGCTTATTTTGATGGGGGATAGTTCCGGCAGTATCTGTTTTTATTGTTATATATGTTTTATCTAAGATTTTTATTTATATACCTTGCAGTTTTAATATTAAAGAGACAAAAATATAACAGTAATACTGTCCTCTTTATGGTTGACTTATGAGGGGGGAGCAGTTTTCAGCAGGGAGTAGAATTCGTCACAACGCCTGTTAGCTCCGTTAGCATAACTACAGTCCAAATGAAGCAGTCAAAGCTAACAAAAAAAAAAAAAAAAAAAAAAAAAAGAAATAAAATACAATTAATGGTCGTTTTATATATACAAAATATAAATCGGTGTAATTAATATGCAATACAATCTGTAAACAAATTATCCAGTAATATACTGTAATTATTTTTACAGTAATTCCCAACAATTTTACAGCATTGAACACTCTTTAATCTGATATTTACTGTCATTTCTAAAGGAAATGTGTTATATGTTGGATTCAGGTCTGAGTGACTCTGAACCTGAAAATATAAAATATTATACTTGTCTTTAGGTTTTTTGTTTTTGTTTTTTTTTTAAATCATTCAGGACGAAAAGCAGATAAAAACTACACAGATTAATATGTTTTTCTGTGTAAATCTCTTAAACTTATGCCTAAAACGTCCAAATATTCAAGCATGTACGTACTTTTCTTCAGAAAAAAGGATAGTTCATGAATGTATATGTTCATTTCCAAAAAAAATCACTGTTGTCAAAATAGCAACAAATATATCACAAATATTTATTAGTAGTAATTTACCCCCGCATTGTTCTTCTGATTTATTAGAAAAATCTAAATTTTATCAATTGTTTGAATAAGCATTATTTTTTCCTTGTATAACTACCACTTTGTCTGACCTTGAGTTCAATAAAAAGAATGTTTTATAAAAATTGTGTGAATAAAAATAGTCAAAATGATGCTGAAGAGGGGAAAAAAACAATACTGATAAATATTGTTGTTTTGCGTCAGTTCATGTTGTTGTTGTGGTCTTGTGCTGCCCTCTGGTGGCCAACAGGAGAACAACATGTTCACTGTGAAATAATCCTGTATGTTCACATTATTATATTCAATGTAGGTTTAATAAATACAACTATAGCAGTTAAATGTGTTGAAAAATGTAAAAGCCTTTTGTTTTTCCCAGACATTTAAGACTGTGTTAATGTAATTTTATAGTTGACTTAAGTGGAATCAAATGGACGTTATTTTCATTTTTAACATTTTAATATTAAACAAACACGGATTACAGTTAAAGTCTTATTTGTCAGATCAGAATATTTTTAATTATAGTAACTTATTCACTCTCATGTGAATATAAAACGTCCTTAAATCCGCTCAGATGCTGGTTCTTACCTTCGTACCTGCAGATGTTGAGTGTTTTTTTTCCAGGTTTGAGTCGTTTGTTCTGTTCATTAAATTCACCTGTTGCTCGTCTGTAAAACTCACCTGTAAAATAATGATAAATAACTTCCATATATACATATTTACAAGCGTTTTTTTTTTGTTTGACAGGAAAAATAATTTTGTATTGGAGAGTTTGTAGATGTAAACATTTTTATCATATAATTTTACGTTTTTCATTTTAAAATATAGAGAAATTGACATTTTTTTTAGAGGTTTTTCTATTATTTTTATTATTATTTTTGATTTAATCAATAAAAAATGTAACTTTTTAATAACACCCCGATCACAAATAATAAAGTGAATAAACCAGTAAATAAAGACACAGATCCAGAAAAAACACTTATTAAAAGATTTTTTATTCACAATAGAAGTGTAACAAATATAGTTTATTAAAAAGTCTGCTGCTCATTAATATCATTTTAATCCATAAGCTCAGAAGATTTTATATAAATGTAGAACGGCTTATTTACCCCGATGGAATATTTACATTTTTCTCAATAATAATAATAATATTAACAACACAAAAACAAAATTAAAATATTGCATATAAACAAAGTAAACTATGTGCAATGGAATGATTATCAGCAAATACATTTGTACAGATCCTTTATTTCTGATTTCACACGTTTTAAACTTTTATTGATAAAGACGTTAAATTCACGGTTTAACTCGTCAAAATGAAGACGATGTCGACGTTCCGTTTGTATTCACCAATAGAAACGCAACAGATCGTCAACGCAATATTATTAATATAAAAAAAAGAGAGAAAAAAATCAACAAGGTGGATCAGACGTAATTTTTCCGTAAATAATGGAATGAAAAGAACATTCAGAGATAAAAAAAAAAAAAAAAAATGTGCAGATGTTTGATGATGATGATGCATTAAAAATTTTTCTATTAAAAAAAAAAAAAAAATTCACAGAAATAATTCGTATCTGATCAAACTTCCGCTAAAACTCCACCCTTTTCTTCCCGATCCTGAAAAAGTGATTTATTTGGAATTTTATTGAATTTCCAAAGATTCATTCACATAATTAGATCTGATTTTTAATAAAACTCCGTTATATGAATTAATTAATTAATATGAGTTAACTCCGACCAAAGTCTTTTCTGTGATTGTGAGTTTTTTTTACTTTATGAAGCAAAAAAGTTTAATATTTAATATTAACGCGAACATTAACGCACGACTGACTCTTTATTAAAGCTCTTATTCACGTCTAAATGTGGGGTTTTAATTAATAAAAATAATTATTGTGGTTTTTACCCTAATATTGATTATTTGATTAAATTCCTGAAACCATTCGTTTAATTCTCGTAACAGTTTAGTTTTTCTGCAGCTCAGCTCGTACAAAAATACTTTTCCCACACGTTTACTTCTTATTTATTGCAGATTCATGTTATTTATTGAAATAAAAATAATCTCTATATTATATTTTTCATATATTACATCATTTAAGTGAACTTTTCTGTCACAGCGAGACTGAAAAAAACACAGAAAACTGAACAAAACTAAACATTTCAGCTACAAATACTGATATTTTTACTGAAAAAAACTCTTTATTATCATAAATTATTGGTTTTGTTGCAGTTCTACCTTTCAGTAATTTAAAAAAAACATTATTATTTGACTTAATGTGCACTTTTGCCCTTTTTATACAATAACACACATATATCACAGGTCTATTAATGTATAAATAAAGTTTTCCTGAGGTTTTTTTCTCTGATAAAACACCATAAATAACTAATAAACCTGTTTTAATATCATTATTCTGTACATTTAGAGGCTTTTACTTGAACAGAATATTTAAATAGAAATATTTGACAAAAACACATTTTTTAACTTAATCTATAAACTAAATAATAACTATTATTGATCAGAAAATGTAACAGTTATTAATCATATAGCTCTACATATTAGATCTGATTTTCTTATATTATATATATATTAAATAATTTTGTCTCATTTGGATTCAGATTTATTCATTTATTAAGATTTTAACACATAAAACAGGAAGTTAAGTTAAATAATATGGAATAATTAAAAGATTATTGAAAGGAAACTATTAATATATTACATATATTAAAAATAAGTTAATGATGAATTTCCGTTTAGGTTTATGAACCAAAAATCACACGATTTATTGTGTTTAATAAAAATCCAACCTCAATGTAAATGTTAATTAAATAAATTAAAGGTTCACTTCATTAATTGTATTAAAATTATGATCAATAAGGAATAATTAAAGGGAAACTGTTGTAGAATAAGTGTAAATAAAGAGTCAGTCTGATGTGAAAATGTGCGATAATAATAATAATAATAATAATCAGCAAAAATCACATGTGACTTAATGTTTTTGGTAAAAATCCAACTTTAGGGAAATTATTAATAAAATAAAATACTAAGCTCATTCCAACGCAAACTAAACAACCACCAGATCGGAATCTATGTCGATAAAATGTGAAAAAAAAAACACTAAACAAAAAAGAAAAAAAAATCCAAAAATAATTTTAAAAAAAAGAAAAAACCCACCAAAAATTATAATAATAAAAAAAAACCCATCAAAAATAATAAATGAAGAAAAAAACAGCCCCACCCTCCAAAAAAACACTAAATTAAAAAATCTACCAATTGAACGTAGCCCACCACCGTTGTTGAATTATCAACTTTTCGCTTCTATTTGCATCGTTTTTTCCTCGTTTCCTAAAGAACGCGATCCGCTCCAGGAAACGTTTCACTTTGACGTCGACTAAATCTCAAGTAAATAAAATAATAACGATAAACACAGTTGATTTTTTTTCCGTTTGAATGATTCAACTTTTTGTGCTTTAGAAGAAAAACAAACAAACAAACAAAAAACACGCGTTAACCCGAACCCAAAAAGCACTGAGAACGAACGAACAGATAAAAGCGTTAAACACGTTCACTTCACATTGGATGGTACATTCACACGACCTCCATTTTCCCATAATGCCGTTGGGTCACCCTCTAGTGGACACTTCCTGTCGGTCGTGACGCCAAAACCCTCAAAGTCCGACACGAATCCCACGCAATAAATTAACATATACGGTAAAATACGTCATCACATGGAAAATAAATGCCCCGAAAAACGAGCGGAACGCCAGACTCGCGGAAACGTCGGATGGTTTTAACGACGACCCGTTTTTTTTTTACTAAAAAAACAACAACAACCAAACAAAACAAAAAAACCAGAAACATCAGCGGCTCATTCGCATTTTCTCCCAAAGTTTAGCTTCAAGTTTCATCAGATTTCCGACATTTTCTTCATCAGAAGTTTACGGAAAACAAGAAATCGAGCGTCTGTTAAAAACTACGAAGTACGAAATACGCAAAAATGAGATTAACCCTCTGGTGTCCAGGGGATCGCATTATGCACACGTTGAACTGTACCGTAAAAAAAAAAAAAAATCTGATTATTTTATATAATTTTTGTATTTGGTCAAAATTAAATAGTTGATCATTTTTATATGATTTTTGTTTATTATTATTATTCTGATCCATCCACTGAAATCAGAGTGAGCACATTATGCATGCAATTTTGTATTTGGTCAAAATTCTTAAATTGTTAATTTTTTTGATATATTATTTTTCATGATTTTGTATTTGGTCAGAATTCTCAAGTTGTTTTTTACACGATTTTTAAAAATTCTGACCTAGCCACAAAAATCGGAAGTCGCTTTTCCATTGGACATCTGCGCGAAACTTTACCGATATCTTCTAAATGTCAGAAAAAACACGGAAGTGCGTAATATCGTTTTTTCCCATTAAATCCTAAATGTGCTGATTAGTTTCTTTATTCTGGTAGATGACAGTAGAAGTCATTCCATAAACATGAACA
>JAPSES010000098.1:73426-89418 GCA_029822895.1 Maxillicosta whitleyi | reverse complement strand
GCGAGTGCGTGCGTGTGCGTGCGTGTGTGTGTGTGTGCGTGCGTGCGTGTGTGTGTGTGTGTGTGTGCGTGTGTGCGTGTGTGTGTGCGTGTCCTCGAGTCGCTCATGCCTGGTCTCCACTGAACGCACATGTTCTAAACACCGTCACCACAGAACCACCGGTAACCCAGTCTGGGTCCGGTGCTTCTCAGCTTGAGGACAGAAAACAAAAACCAGCTGAAGCAAAAGGATGTGCCCAGTCTGCTTTAGGTGCTTTCAGTTAAAATGTCAATAGTTAATCATTGTTTTTTGTATAAAAAAAAAAAAACCTTGTTGCTTTTTGTGTGTTTGTGCAGCTTTAGTTCCTTTGTCCAACATTTTGTAGATTGTGCAACAACGTGCTGTAACCGACCCTTGTCTTTTTCCATTCTTTTATCAGTACTTGGAGTGGTTACGCTCCGTTCAGAATCGTCCAGTCAAGTGTTTGACCATCATGTGGGCGCTTGGCCAGGCTGGATTCTACGACCTCAGCCAAGGACTGAGAGGTGACACATTGTTCAGCAGACGGACACAAAGGCACTGAATGTATCGCACACACTCACACATTTAGTTCAATATGTAAAACAACCTTGGGTTTTAGTAAATTAAAGAAGAGGAAGATTAGCATTAACATGTCCTTAACTTTGCTGAGGACCAGCCTATGTTTTAAGTAAAATGAATTAATGCAGTTGGGACATAATAAAATGTCTGTAAAACATAAGATGAATTTCATAAAATAAAATAAAATTACAGGATTTACTTCAGTCATTATTTCCAAAGTATCGTAGTTTCCCAAAGTAGATTCCACTCCAGTACCAAGGAGTGGAAAAGCGCCACTAGAAAGGTTATAGAACAACCGTCATCTGCAAGAAAAGGAAGTCGGTCAAGAATCATCCAAGTCCCCAAAGGCAAGAGACGACAGAGACGGAAGCGCTGCCTGTTCCACAAAACACGGGCTTAACGGACGCTTTAATGAGCAATTAAAACCTGTCTGTCTGAGCTCTGCGTTGGAGTAACTCTGACCTCCTTTTGAAACATTTCCACTTCATTTTTAATATAAGTTATGTTTAATTATTTAAAGGAAGACACGCGACGCTTTACTCTCAAACAGCTGTGTTCTCAAAACAAAGGCTACGCTGGAAACCGTCTGCGCAGATAAATCTGAGAAAAGAAGAAGAACCTCTGATCATCCCTTTGGTCTTTAATCATCTTATCATGCATTTATGTTACACAGCCTCTTCTTTAATCCTGAAGTGGAATTATTGCACATCTTTACACTGGAGCAGAAATGAATGTTTGTCTCTTCTAATAGTTTTAGAGAAAATATGTGATGTACATCTTTGTCTCCATAGAAACGAGTTAATGTGCAGATTTTCTGAAAAACTTCTCTTACATTTGATACATTTATGGAGCCTGTTGGTGTTAAAATGGTGTATTTTTACATTTATTATGTAGATTTGAGGAAAATGTGTTTACGATAAAAAAAAGTCATGTCTGAACATCACAATTCTATTACAAGTACACTGTGAAGAAGAAATGCCTTCTGGGTAATCTTCCTCTCACAATGCTGTACTTTGTACTCCTTTAGCTTTCTTTTATTTTACCCACTGTACTTGAATTATTAATAGTGTTGCAGTGGCCTGAGGTTTTTAAGTGTCAAAGGCTTGTTTTCTTTTCCAGTGTGGCTCGGTATCATGCTTCCTGTTCTGGGAGTGAAGTCCTTATCTTCATATGCCATCGCCTATCTGGAGAGACTCCTCCTGTAAGACATGTTACTTCCTTTGAAAATGTTTTCCTTTTTGTCAGCTGCTGTCTTTGAATGTTTGTTTCTGCGCCTGCATCCTATTTTTCCAGAATCCATGCTAACCTGACTAAAGGCTTTGGCATCATGGGGCCAAAAGAGTTCTTTCCTTTGCTGGATTTTGCCTTCATGCCCAAAAATGCGCTGTCACCAAGGTGAGCATGATGCAAGTCCCCACAGGTACGGAGCGGAAAGCATTCACGGGTTGAAATAAATAAATCCACACAGTGAGATGAATCAGCTGTTGAACAGTGTAAAAGCCTGGAAGAGGAAAGTGTTTAGCATAGAAAGTGAATGTTAAGGAACAGTTGGTTCTGTAAAAGTTCTGATACCAGTCGGGTCCATGTCCAGTCTGCAGGAGCAGCTGAGGCGTCTTTATCCTCGTCTGAAAGTCCTGGCGTTTGGAGCCAAACCTGAGAACACGTTGCACACGTACCTGCCGTCGTTTCTGTCCAGAGCCACACCGCACTGTCCGGACGACATGAAGAGAGAGGTACGACCCCCACCCCCTCCCACCCCCCACCCCCAATGTAGCGTCCTGGCTGCTTGTCAAGTGAAGCATATTTTGTCAACCTGACAGATCACTCTGTTCTGAGATTACCACTGAACTGTTTACATGTGGTTAAACATAGTGATCTGATAAGGTGTGTGTTTATTTAGTGCAGCTGCAGCGCGTTTGATCAGGTTAAAGCTTTTCTATCGGCTCTGAAGCATCTAATGAACCAGAAAAATCTGATCATCTTTGACCACTGAAGCATTCAACAATTCTAAAATCTTTCAACGGTCATTTAATTTAGATGGTTGATCAAATGTAGAATGGAATATAAGCAGTTACTTTTTTTTTTTTTTAACGTGTGGAATCCGGTGTTAAGGTGACATTACAGTTATTATAGTATTATAGTGTCTGTTTAACTAAAAAGCCTTTCACAGGCAAAGGAAATGCTGACAGTAACTCGGGAAGTCTTTTTTTTTTTTTAGGAGATTTTCAATATATATAGGATATTGCAAAATTTTTAAGGTTTTCATCCATTATCACAGAACAGTTTGTTTTTTCTGTCCCACCTGGAAACTGGTCATGTCACCTTCTATGTGAACATAAAGTACATGTTTGTTCCAGACACGAACATTTAGGTGAATGATTTACCTACTACCATTCTTTGTTTTAAACAGATTGTTACAGGTTTGATTGGATGAGATATTTTCATTATTATTATAATTGGGTTAGTGGTTAATTATTAGTGTAATATTAGTGTACTTGTAAACATATATTACAGGCATTAGAAGTTCAGATACATTTAATTGCACAGATCAAAAGTGTGATTTGCAAACAGGTAGAAATCCTTTTAATATTCACTCCTTTTATTGCAGTTGGATCCTAATTTGAAATGCACAGGTGCATTCTGGGAAACACTTTTTCCTTTCAGGATGATCATTTTCCCATTTTGTCTGTCTGTTGCAGCTGCTCAGCTGCATGACGGAGTGTTTGTGTGTGGACGTTCAGAGTCTGGGAGTGTGGAGGCAGCTCTATACTAAACATTTACCCCAGTCCAGGTGACTCCCACACAAACATACCACCCTGAACACAACTCTGATTTAATTTTCACCTCTTTTTAACTCAAATGAACTGCGTCTGGAGCATGATCGACTAAATCTGAGTGTTAAGTGGTTTGTTTTCTTATGTTCTTCAGTCTGCTCTTAAACCATTTATTGAAGTCCTGGAAAATCCTGCCACCAAAGGTATGACTCCTACAGTGAGACGTTAAGTTTGTTAATAGGATACGCTTCATTTGAGACGCTGCAAGTCCGACAGTCACAGCCTTTGACGCGTCCCGTTTCATTTGCTTTCTTCAGCTGACGAAGAATCTTGAAGAAACCATCCAGTCTTTCAGAGTGACCAACGAGGAGTTGAAATACTCCATTGAATCTCAGGACCTTCAGGATTGCAATAATTTGTGTCAGGTGAGACGCACAACACCACATTAACCAGCAAGTAATGTATGGGCGCATGTATTTTCACATGTATGTATTTGTTACTTTGACGTAGACGTTCAGTTCAACAGTGTTGTTCTTCTGCTGCTTTGGTTTTTATGTCTGACCTCTAATTAATACTAAAATAATTTTACATTGTCTTTTGATTTTATATATGCAATATTGGATTTTATACATAACTTAAGCCTTAGAAATGTTTAAGACATTGTTGCTAAAGCTGCACGTGTTTTTCTTGCTCCAGAATTTGCAGGTAAAGATGCGTGGTCATGGGTTCCCCTGGTCCAGACTCTTTATGATCCTGCTGGTTTTCATTGCCGGCTTCATAACCCATGACATCAGATCACATGGCTCCTTCTCAGGTCTGTCCGAGTGACACTTAAACGCATCACATGCTTTTCACACCAACTTATACATTGATCTCCGTGCACTGTCACCAGCACCGTGCGCACCAAATCTGTCTTCTTCTGTCTCAAATGTTGGTGTTGTTTCTTCCAGATTCCACCACAGCCTTGTATCTGCACAACTCAGGGGTCACGGCTGTGTCGCAGCAGGCCTGGAGCAAAATAACAGTCTACTCAAAACAGGGCTTCAGGTATGACCCAACACCGACAACACGCATACATGACACAAGCCATGCTGTCGGTCTGAAACATCCACCAGGCGCCAGATTTTAGTCTCCCCGATAAATTTCCGTTAATGTTTTTACATCTGAAAATGAGCTGGTCAATTCAAACAAAACAAGGTCTTCTGACTCACTTCTAGAACTGTTTTTATGCGTCCTGAGCAGTGATCTGAAAAACACCTACAGTGGAACCACTCCCACATTATGGTGACAGTATGCAAAATATGTTGAAGGTATTTTGCATACTGGTACAAAAGACATGTGCTGCTGCTCTACTGGGGGGGGGGGGTGTATGTAGATATAAGTAGTATGGCATGTGTGTGTTGTTTTTCCTCTTATGTTATTTTTGTATATTATCCGTTTTGTGTTTTTTTTTCATATGTGTTTGTTTGTTGCTGCTGTTCTCCTCCAGTTTTATCTTTTCTATCTCAAAAAGCCCTTTCCTGTGATTTAATGGATAAATAAATGGTTTGTTTCTGTAGCTCCTCACTGTTTTTTTTTTGTTTTGTTCATAAACTGTTCCATTTTAATATGCGTTTCCTTCGTAGCTGGTTGGAGAAAAACACTCCTTATTATTATTCTGAGTGTGTGCGGGTCATGGGACCTCTAACAGAACAAGGTTTGGAAAAGACCAAAGGGGCGGCCATCTCCATCTCTGAAAACACCACCCAGTTTATCCTGTGGGTCAAAGAAAAGACGCCGCTGGTCATCGAGTGGGTGAGTGAAGACGACCACTCACTGATCCGGGGAAAACGCCGCTGGAGCTAATGTTTGTGTCTGTGTTTAGATAAACACCAACACTCCGGACAGCGTGTTCCAGGCGTTGGCGTATTTAAAGGAGCTCCTCCTCTTTATCCATCAGAATTACATCCTGCCAGCGTTGGCATATATACAACGAGCATGGACCAACCTACAGGACTCCTGCAAGTCAGTAACCTGCATTTAACATGTCTGTGTTTCCCTGTTTTTATGAAAGTCACCTGATTACATACAGATGCAGGTTTTAAGTGAGCGGGCATGTCAAGTCAAACATCATATTATAATGTTGGTGTTTTTCAGCAGTTTTGCATCTATAATGAAGCACGGGTTCCACTGCACTAACAAGTCTTATGCAAATACAAGCAGCCGCGACTGTATACGTTTGCATAATCAAATGCTTGACATGACTTGAAAAAAATGAAAATAATCCAGGATACATTTTAATCTGTCTTCCTCTTGACTTGGAGCCAAACACGTTAAACTGCATCAGATGTGTCATGTGGTACAGTGATGGTTTAAAATAAATGAGCAGAGGGGGTTAGAAAACGTATGATCTGTAGAATTTAAACGGAGACGGCAGCATATGTCAAATATTTTATAATATTTGTTGTGTTTTAGTGCTCACAGTATTTTGTATTCAGTCATAAAGTCGATTAGTTGCTGCTTTATGATCAGAACATGATGAAGAATTCGAACGTTTCATAAGAACTGAAGTAGAATATTCAAAACAACTTTTTTTTTTTTTACAGCTTCAAAATATGCACACGTAAAGTACAATAAATCAGGTAACGGCGTATCCTCCTGAGACTCAGGAAAGTGACATTTTTAGCTTTTTTACATTAAACATTTGTTTTGATTGGAAACTTCACAATGTAACAGTTTTTTTTTCCCACATACATTTTTTAAAGTTATTTTATTTCCTTTTTTAATGGAATGTCTTTCAAGCAGTTTTTAAGTAAAACTGTGAAACTTTTATTTCCTACAGAGGACAAAAATACATTGGGGGGGCCTCAGAAGGATGTGTTTTTACAATATAAAGATACAGTGTTATAGTTGTGTGAATATTTCATTTGTATACTTCAGTTTGATGGAAAATTAATAAGAAAAACTGCTAGTTTTCCCCCCAAAATGTCTTTTTCTGTAGCACCACTGCCATCTGCTGGTCAGCCTCAGCAGTGCATCCAGTCCTCCAGTGGTTGAGTTCAGGCTGATGAATGAACTCTGTCCTTCTGTCCTCTGTTTTCCCACAGTGGGGAGGTTTCCGTATCGTGTCTGCAGAGCCACGCTTTATCCTTCACCAACTCCACCTGGCAGCTCCTCCAACACACGACCTCGGCCATCAAGACATGGGCTCAGGACCTGCTGACACGAGCAGGATAACACAACAGATGCTGATCTACACACAGACACACACACACAGAACACACACCGACCCGGTCTGAGGCTGCCTTTCAGTGCGTTGGCTCCTCTCTGAAGCCGTCATAGGACACTTTGGGTCAACACACGAACGCTCGCTCTAAAAGGACCCACGTGTCTCTTTGTTTTGGCTGAATTTATTGAATCAGTTTTGCCGTTGTATAGATTTTTTTTTTTCTATCAATCCTTTTGTCACTGCTGGAAGCAGAGGTCGTCTCTGAGTTTTCTACTGCAATTTTCAACTGTTCCTTTAACCTCTGGATTTAAAAAGAAAAGTAATTTATAGAAAATATGGGTTTGTAGATCGTTTATAAACCATTTTTATTTAAAGAAATAAAGACATGTTTTGTGAAGAACTTGGGGGAGGTAGGGAAAAGACCAAAAGATATTCCAGACTTCTCCGAGCCATTGAAGCCCCCCCCCCCCGCTGACGTCTGAGGGCCGCTTCATCTCACAAATCCTCGGCAGTAATTCAGCTGCAGTATTTTTGTGCATTTTAATCATTGAAAGTTGTCAGGTTATGATGGAAAGAAGTGAGGAGGAGGTGAAATGACCCCTTCAGACAGGATGAAGACTCACTTCAGTTCAGAAGAAGAATCGTCTCCTGTTTTCACGACTTAATTCTGTGTCTGGAGCTTCTTCTTCTTCTTGCTTTACTTTCTCTCGGTGCTCTGGTAAAAGCAGCACATTGATTATTTGCTCATACTTGAAGGTTAGTATGTGTTATTGATGATCGGATGGTGATTAACCCGGTGCCAACCCTCCTCTTTAGGCCACATTAACACAGAGTAGCCCCACCATGTCTGATCAGCTGATACGCTCTCCGCCCTGTGTGAAAACGATGTCTGGATGGCTACGCCAATGTCTTACTTTGTAATGTAAATGATTTGTAATAAAGAATTCCACCCCATCCACTGGTTTCTCAGTCATTTTGTGGTGTGATGTTTTATGTGTTACTGGGTCATCAACAGCTCAACACTTGAAAACTATTTGAATACAAAGGCTAAATGTGTTATGTGTGAGGTTAAATGTCACTTCCAAAAATAAAATCAGGATTTATTTGTTGCCATGGGGCTAATCATTTTTAGGATTAAACTAAAGTTTTTGTTTTTTTTTATTTCACGCAGCTTTATATTTTATCTCAGGCAAATATACACCTCACTATTAATTTGTCTGATATGGAAGTGTATGTATAGTTACCATAATCCAAGGCTATATATCCTCAAATGCCAATATATTTAAAAAAAAAAAACATTTGTGATTAACTGAAGGATTGTTTGGGTTGATTACTTGTCAACTATCAAATCAAATGATGTGTATTTGGTAACATTTTAATGATCATTTGATAGGTTTTAGTCATATGAAAAAAAAAGTTATTCAACCTTTTTAAAGTAATATAATTTCTGCCTTCTTTCCTCCTACATGAGTTACTTGAATATGTGAGATGTGTTTTTCACCTTTGTTTATTTTCTTTAGAGTCAAAATAACTAATTGACAATGAAAATAATTATTTCTTTTAACCATAGTTTAAATTTTAGTCATATTCAACGGAAACATGCATGAATATTTTGTAATAATTAATAAAGTAAGTTTAGGTCTTACAGAGATGTACATGAATATAACAAACTCTGGGTCTAATTTGTTGGCCAATAACACCGGATATAAAGCGTTGGCCAATGACATGTTGAGCTTTAACTCCGGGTCTAAATTTGTTGGCCAACCTTTTTCCTAAGATCCCGTGACGTTCAGGGCGGCGCTGCTTCCTGTTTTGGATTGCAGGCGAATATGAACTAAGGACAACGGGATAAACTACTTTTTTGCCACTGTTCTAGTCGTTAGCCTCCAATTTCGTCTATAGCTGTAAAACAAACACGGTAGAAAATGTCGGAAACGGGGAACCGACTTCGTAAACTGCTCGAATCGCCAAATTTCGACCCTCAGAACTACGTGAAGCAGCTGTCGCAGCAGTCCGACGGTGACAGAGACCTGCAGGAGCATCGGCAAAAAATCCAAAACTTGGCAGATGAAACTGCCCAGAACCTGAAGAAAAATGTCTACAAGAATTACAGACAGTTCATAGAGACCGCTAAGGAGATTTCATATCTGGAGAGCGAGATGTACCAGCTGAGTCACATCCTGACGGAGCAGAAGAGCATCATGGAGAGCATCACCCAGGCTCTGCTGTCCACAGATAAGGATGAGACTTCCAAGGAGATGCAGGCTGCTTTCCCTAAAGAGACAGAGGAGCTGAAGCAGAGGACGCTCACCTCTCTGCTGGAGAAAGTGGAAGGGGGTAAAAACATCATGGACACGCCAGGGAGGCATTTAGTCTATAATGGAGATCTGGCTGAGTTTGATGTTGACAACATGTCCCCCATCCAGAGAGTCCACGCTTTCCTCATGAATGACTGCCTGCTTATTGCCACCTGGCTGCCCAACCGCCGTGGCACTGTCAAATACAAATACAACGCCCTGTATGACCTGGAGAGCTTTGCTGTGGTCAACGTGAAGGACAACCCTCCCATGAAGGACATGTTCAAGATCCTGATGTTCCCAGATAGTCGCATCTTTCAGGCCGAGAACAGCAAAGTCAAAAAGGAGTGGCTGGAGATCCTGGATGAAACCAAGAAGAATAAAGTGACCAAGGACAGGCACAAGAAAGAAGAGGAGGCCCCCACCTCTCCTGTCCGAGCTGAGGTGTCCACCAACCCCTTTGACGTGGATGACGAGCCGGCTGACGCAGAGGAACATGTGGACCTCACCCTGGAGTGGATCCAGGAGCTCCCAGAGGACCTGGATGTGTGCATTGCCCAGAGAGACTTTGAGGGCGCCGTGGACCTGCTGGACAAACTCAATGAGTATCTGAAAGACCAGCCGGTCACGCAGAAGGTCAAAGAGCTCAGGTCCAAAGTGGATGAGCGGGTGCGGCAGCTGACAGAGGTCCTGGTGTTTGAGCTGTCTCCAGATCGGTCCCTTCGGGGGGGGCCCAAGGCCACCAGGAGAGCCGTGTCCCAGCTCATCAGACTAGGTTTGTGTCTGGTACAGTGGAAGTTCTGGTCCATTTACACTCTTTTTTTTTTTTCTCACAATAACTTTATTGATCTTGTATACATGTTTAATTTAATCAGTACTGTGTCAATATGTAATTAACAAAACTTATGTTAACATATTATATAAATGTTTATATGAAATAATATACAAAAAATAAAAGCATGAACCTTGACAGATATAAAGATCTTTGACTTGGATATTTTACAACCAATGAATAAACGCATACATTGGAATCCACAGATCCCAACATACACAGTACATAATATTTTACATGTTTACAGAAAAATATATTTCAATGATTTCAGTGTCTTCTGTCAAATTAAAATTTCCCACAGTCTTTAAACGGTCCCCAAACCTTTTCAAATAATACCAGCTTTGCTTTTCTAATACATGTTATTCTTTCTAAGGGAAATACTGTGAGCGTTTGTTTCAGTTGTTGATGTTTCACACTTAAACTACACTGTTTTCTTGGTTAAAAGTCTTCTTTGCTGCAGTTGTAAAACAGATGGACTGTCACTCATTCACATGTTATTTACTGTTTTCCATCCATCATGAATACTTGTAAATCACATATATGAATTATCATTGGAGTCTTCTGTGTTTCACACGTGCACCTGTCCGCTTCATATCTGTGATTGTTATTAGAGATGTTAAATCATTACATTATTTCTTTTAGTTTAATGGTAGATTTCTGAATGATGCAGAAAACAGATGTTTATTTGTAGTTTTGAATTCTTCTTCGTGGTCAGAGCAGTCAGTCACTCAGAACAATTATCATTTAAGTCAGTAAAAATAAAAATTAAACATCGACAGTGTAAACAAACACACCCATACAAATAATAATAATAAGTAGAAATAAGTGACAATAACAGTCAATCCTGACACGTTCAAATAAATAAATCATTGTACATAACAACATAATATAAGCTGATATTTCAATAGTTATCGTTACTGTTTTATCACTACAACTCAAAATACCTTAGAAAATAAAACAGAACCTATTATTTTATGAATTATTTACAACTTTTATTTCATTTAAAACTATATGAAGGTGATATTTTTTAATGTTTTGTCATTCAGAACTATAGTAGATTCCAAAAAAAATGCTTTAGGACACTTTAGTCTCATCGTACTTTTCAGTTTTCTTGTTTTTGGCTGCGTTCCAGGTCAGTCCACCAAAGCGTGTGAGCTGTTTCTGAAGAACCGCGCTGCCGCCGTCCAGACCGCCATCCGGCAGCTTCGCATCGAAGGAGCCACTCTGCTCTACATCCACAAACTCTGCAACATCTTCTTTACCAGTCTGCTGGAGACGGCCAAAGAGTTCGAGATGGACTTTGCGGGGAACACGGGCTGCTACTCGGCCTTCGTGGTCTGGTCCAGATCGGCCATGAGGATGTTCGTGGACGCCTTCAGCAAACAGGTGAGACGTTCAGAATATACAGCTGCGACGTTCTGTGGAGGAGGACACACAAAAACACACAACATTTCTGTAGCGGCCGTTCTCCATTTGACATAAAAAAAACCCTGAACTAAATGAGCCGGACCCCCCCCCCGCATTAAACCGACCTGCTGTCTTCCTCAGGTCTTTGACAGTAAGGAGAGTCTGTCCACAGCAGCCGAGTGCGTTAAAGTGGCCAAGGAGCACTGCCAGCAGCTGACTGAGATCGGCCTGGACCTGACCTTCACCCTTCAGTCGCTGCTGGTCAAAGACGTCAAAGCGGCGCTGCAGAGCTACAAGGACATCATCATCGAAGCCACCAAGCACCGCAACTCTGAGGAGATGTGGAGGAGGATGAACCTCATGACCCCGGAGGCTTTGGCTAAACTGAAGGTGGCTTTGGTTTCTCTGATGCATGCGTTGATATTTCACATTTTCTTCTGGGGGAGTACAGGTTACGACGTACCGGCTTAGGTTATTACGACTTTACGACGCTGGAGTCTGAGCCGCCATTACTGTACGACGCCGAAAACTCATTTGTTTTTATTAAATGTATTTATTTATTAAAAAAACAAACAGTTGTGACATTGTGTGAGTACTTGTACTTTTATACTTTAAAGTACATTTTAAAGGAAGTGCTTAAAGGTAGGGTAGGGGATCTTTTCTTACAACACTTTTTACAATATTGCGTGAAAACCTCTTCACATTCCCATCGCACCCACTGAAATAAAATGTTTGCAAAAAAAAAAACACGTTTTGGTCCAGTTTAGAGGCTGTAATCAGAGGAAAACTCTGACCAATCAATGCACTGATCAACTTTACATTTATTGGTTGCCTAATACATCCATCAAATATCAGTGCACTCCCTCCCTCCCCAATGCCCCACCCCCTCTCCCCCCAGAGAGGAGGAGGACGGAGTGTATATTTTCAAAATCTCACTTGCTGGAACCGTTTTTTCCAAGATCTCCCATCCTACCTTTAATACTTTTACTTAAGTAAGATTGTTGATGTAGTACTTGTACTGTTACTGGAGTCAGTATTTTGCAGGGTGTTGGTACTTTTACTGCAGTACTTCCTCTGTGATGTAATATCCACGATCATGTGACTGTTCCTCTGACAGGATGAGATGCGCAGCTGCGGCATGGGCAGCTTCGAGCAGTACACGGGCGACGACTGCTGGGTGAACCTGAGCTACACGGTGGTGGCCTTCACCAAGCAGATGATGAGCTTCCTGGAGGAGGGTCTGAAGCTCTACTTCCCGGAGCTGCACATGGTTCTGCTGGAGAGTCTGAGGGAGATCATCCTGGTGGCGGTGCAGCACGTGGACTACAGCCTGCGGTGCGAGCAGGACCCCGAGAAGAAGACCTTCATCCTGCAGAACGCCACCTTCCTCCACGACACGGTGCTGCCCGTGGTGGAGCGGCGCTTCGAGGAGGGCGTGGGGAAACCCGCCAAGCAGCTGCAGGACCTGAGGAAGAGCACCAGGCCCGTTCGGATCAACCCGGAGAGCACCACGTCGGTGGTCTGAGGGCGGAGTCAGTTAAGGTTTTTTTTGTACGTTGGTCTGTGAACAACACTTCCACCACCAGTCAGAGGTTAAACACCGTGTTCTGCTTCTTTAAGGCTTGTCTGTTCAGTGCAATATCATCCAGAAGATTCAGATGATCTAACACGAGCATATTTGTGTCATTTTTTTAAAAAACTTTATTTGTTTTTTTGTGAGAAGAAAACAATAGACTGAATGACAAACAGAGGATGAATGAGTTAGAAAATGAGAATAATAAATAAATAAACAAATAAAAACACCTTTAACATCTGTGCATCTTTTTACACATTTAATTTAATTTATTTATTTATTCATTTGCACATTACAAACATCATTAGGTTCATCCTGGGGGGAAACGCGTCTAAATTTCTCTTTTATTATCGACTCTAAAAAGCTGGAAAAGTGTCAGGTTTCATAAAAAACACCAAAATAAAATGGAAAATCATCCGGTTTGAAACTTGAGGGTTCCTACAAGCTCTAAAAAAAATAAAGTTTACATTTACAAATCTGCATTTAATACCTTTAAAAAAAGGATTACATTTGATATGATGGGTCTTAAGTTATATTGATATAAAGTTCACTGTGTTGTGTTCAAATGCAAAAACATTAGTTGTCACTTCCAATGTGACGATTTTATTCTGAAATTAGGAACCAGATAATCACTAACTTTGCCTCCAGTGACAAATGAACCAAAACGTTGGAGTAAATGTAAATAAATACATCTTCCTAATTCTAGGAGTCGTGCGTTTCTGCCTGTATGGATGTAAAATAGGGATTAAATTCTGTTCTAAGTCGTCTGAAAAAGGGGGGGGGGTCAAACTCATGTTGGTTCAGTTCCACATCCAGTCCAATACCACCTGAAGGGGGCTGGTTTTGGCCCCCGGGCCCCAGGTTTGACACCCCCAATTTATAGAAACCCCAGGCACTAATATTTAATATAATAATCAGTATTGTTTTATTCTCTAAATGGTTTAAATCATCACTAAAAAGGCATAAATATTAAAGAATAAATGAGTTAAATAATGCAAAATATAATTTACACTAAAAGTTTTTTTAGAGTTTGTGTGAATTCTTTGTCTTACACATTATTACATGATAATAATTATAAAAATAATTAATTTGTTTTGTTTCAATGTGAAGCATCTGTGTCCAAAAAAAACAAACAAAAAAAAAAACAGTATACACGTTTGATTTATTAATATTTCCATGGATGTTGATTGGAAAAATCAATTTCTTATTAGTTCCAAAGGATGAGGCTAGTTTTAATGTGTTTAATATATTTAGTTAAAAAAAAAAAAAAAAGATTGTATTTGAGCTGAAATGACCTTCACACCTTTTTTAAGAATAAATAAAAAGTCAAACCTTAATAATAATAATAATAATAATAAAAAAACAGATAAAATTCAAGCTGTTTTAATGTTTTTTCCACTGGACTCGGCTCTAAATGAAAAAATGGAGTTTGATGCTGAAATGTCAGCGTTTCTTCGACACGGGTGAGTTTGTTTCTGAGGCGTTTGAAGGTGTAAAGTTATTATGGGATGCTTTTGTCTTTGTTAAGCTGCTGTTTTTTGGGGTTTTTTTTATCCACTGCTCAGACTAAACTGTCAGTTCTGACCTTCTTTACACATTTCCAAACAAACCTTATTATTGTAGGACTCCAGTCACATCAGATCAACACTGTCCATGAGGCAGTAGCGCCCCCCTGTGGTTAAAAGTGTCAAAATAAAAGAAGTTCTTTTTTTTCTTTCATTTTTCTTTTCTTTTTTTTTTTTTTTACATTTTTAAGTTTAATTTTTTTTTTAAATTTTTTACTTATTTAGTTTTTACATGTTTTAATTAATTTTTAAAATTTATTTTTAAGTTGAAATTAAACTTTTATTTATTTCTTTTTTAAAAAATAAACTTAATTTCTTTTTATTTAATTTTTCTTTCTTTTTTATTTTAAATTACATTTTTTTATTTACTTTTTTTGTTCTAATAGATGTACAATTATGCATTTTTGTTTTTCTCTTAAAGCAACTCATACTTATCAAATATACATATAAATACACGACTCATCCAATAACATCTTATTGATTTCAATGTCTTCATTTAATCATGATTATTGGAGCTGTTGGACTTTGCTTGATTGACATATTAATATGATTCTTTTTTTTTTTTTACTTTTATTTTGAGGAACCTTAGGAAAAAAAATCATGTTTTCATGTTTCAAGTTCTTACGGTGACTTTTACAAAAACAAAGATGGACTTAAAAATAAATAAATAAATAAATGTGAACCAGCAGCAGAAGTTGACTGGAATCGTTCTGATCCATTAAAGCCACTTTTTTCGTTCCCTGTAAAACGTTTCCTTTTGCTCCATGATGTCAGACGCAGATATTTTTAGACTCCTTCATGATTCAACAAATGATTGTTCTCTGCTTCACGGCTCATCTCATTCTAATCACTGATGTGATCGAGGGCTGGAGGAAAGCCTGGGGTGAAGTTATCGGCTTATCCTCTGAGAAGAAACGCCACCGTGGTGAGATTATTCCACAGCCGTTCATTCCACACCACGGAGGACGTTTCACAGCACGGATGCCACGAACACCAGAGGCTTTTGTGTCTTAATCAGCAAAATATATAATGAAAATGTTAATGCCGCTTCTGTATAAGTACGAATTTTTTATCCATGAATCCATTTTTCAGGCGGTGGATTCCTGCTCTGTTTTCTTTTCAGACGTGTGGGTTTTTCTGGCACATGTTCTGTAAATTCTACACCCTCTGAATATTTACAGCACAAGCTTTCCTCACCCCTGCTCTATTCACATTTTTATTTATTTTCCTCACCGAGGTCTTTCTATGAATTGTCAGATCGTGCAGTTGCAGAAAAGATGGTGTATGATTTCCGTTTCATCATGTTCATCAAAAGATTGTGTGAAGATAAAGATAGAAAATGATCCAAACAGTTTAACCCTTTAACGTTCTATTCAACCGTTTGGTAGAGCACATTTTCACTCACTACATCTGACTGAAAAACATGTTGTAAAAAACAAAACTTTCTTTTTGCTGTATTTTCCTCTCAATCCAAAACTAAAGCTTAAAAACAGATGATCTGATGATGTAAAAGTCAACATTTTTGTGGAATTTACCTTTTTTACACTAAAAAAAAGAGGGAAAAAATGTGTTTTTCATCATTATCTCCCACGTTAGTGCAGAGCTCTGGGTGTTTGTGTCATTTCTGAAGCCGCGTCCGCCTCGAACTCTGTCCGTTAGATTTCTCTAACCCTATTACTCTGATTTCCTTCAAACTTTACATGATTGTACTTTGGGTCCATGCAGAGGGCGGAAAGGAAGATGGTTGACCTTGACCT
>JAPSES010000098.1:17992-29242 GCA_029822895.1 Maxillicosta whitleyi | reverse complement strand
AAGCTACACAGAATATCAGCCAATGAGATCAAAGCTACACAGAATGAGAGTGAAGTTACACATAACTTCAGCCAATGATATAAATCCCTAAAAGGTGAAATGTACATAAAAATGTATGTAGTTCTGGGTGTTTAAGGGTTAAAAAATGAAGCCACTTCTCATCTTACTGTTTATGTCCTTAACTCTGCCAATCAGACGCATTAAAAACAGCTCCAAGACCTGAAGTTTGGGAAAGGCAGCCCTAATGAAAACATAATTATGAATATTTTATTCCATTTCTGCAATCCTCCTCCTAAATCCCCCTAAATCTCTCACACTGGACCCTTAATGTATGTGTGTTTAGCTTCCATAAACAGTGCCATTAAACCTAAAGTTGCTAAAAAAAAAAAAATTTTTTAAATGCTGACATTACTGATTTTTTTTAATGGTCTCTTGTGTATTTGTGCTGATAATGGTCTGATTCCTTAATCTTTAACCCATAAAATCCCTGGTGCTACTTTTAAGGCAGTTACCCATAACCCTTTAAACTCTGAACCTAAAATGGTCTGTTTTTTTCTTATTTAGAAAAAGGCTGTGAGCCCATTTTTCCAGAGCACTTTCTTTCTTTCTAAATCTAGCTTTCATTAATAATATACTGCACGTTATAATCCAGCGTATTCTCCAGCTTCTAGTACAGGTGTGAGTGAAATGATCAGAATGACCCAATAAAACTTAGAAAGTGTCATTTCAGAAACCACTGGGATTTTTCCAGTTGCACAAACAGTGACGGACTAAACCACATGGATGTGTCAGCGATGACGATTCAGGTTTTAAAGAGAGGATACGTGGGTAACGACCAGATGAGGAAAACTGACTTTTTTTTTTTTTTAACAAAAAGACCCAGTGTTACTTTTATGGCACATTCCAAATGAATTTTTCTCTCTATTTAACCTTTCTTAAGCCATTTATTATAATATTATCCTTTTTATTTTGCTTTTTTTCCCTCCACAATAAATCCTTTACTTTCCCATATTTAATTCACAGACCATGTTCATTAAAGCTCAAAAGTTATTTTATCAAAACACATAAAACTGAACAAAAACTTTTTTTTTTTTAGCAAATCTATCATTAACTGAACATAAACCCAGTGTTTCCATCCACTGTCACTGATCCGACTCCATGGGTTTTACTGGTGAATCTATGTAAAAGAGGCCGGTGTTACCATAGTAACTTCGGAGCCTCTGAATGTCCAAATATGGTCATATCTGATGACCATGAAAAGACGAAAAACAGTATTTCACACCAATTATTGACATGTTTAGTGGATCTGTAGTTAGATGGTTTAGGTCGACAGTGACCGTTTTTGGGTCTTTATGGGTTAAAGTCCGGGGTCCTGAAGTCTTCCACATCCACTATGAAGTCACGTGGCGTTATTGTGTAAAGCTTCAGGCTGACAACGGCTTCAGAACAACTTCAACAGAAGTATCCAACAACAGCGCCGCGCAAAACATTGAAAGTACATCAATACGCCTTGGGCTGTAGAACGCTTTAAGCATATTTTGATACGCCTTCGGTATCAAGTCGTACATAAATATATATTTTCTGTGTGTGTGTGTGTGTGTGTTCAGTTGTGCCACAGGCTTAGCTGGCAGACTCCGGTCTTTGATATGGCTGTCATTCACCACAGAGCAGCGTTAATATTCCAGCAGAGGACACACACACACACACACACACACACACACACGGTGGTGGGTGGCCTGTTCATGCAAAGCATCAAGAATCAGCGGTGACGGCGTCCCATCGGGCCAACAGGAGAGAATCAGAGTCGCTGAAAACACACCGACAAATACAAACCACCAGCACTGAGTTTATAAAGCAGGGGGGTCAAACATGCGGCCCCCGGCCCAAAAACCGTCCGGCCAAAGGGTCTCATTTTACGCTTTCATACAGTATATGTCTATCATGTGTCCAAACAACAGGTGGAGTCGAGGGTGTCCCAGAAGGACCGCCCACTACTATGTGATTTAGAACCAGACGAATATGACACATAATTATAAAAGTCTAAATACCACCTTAAACGTACTCAAAGGGTAAAACATTTACTGTCAAACATTCTAAAATATCAAAAACTACTGTGCATGTGTCTAAACGTCCTGTGACATTTTCATCCTAAAATGTATTCCGTGTATACTTTAAACCCTCTATTTTACAACTGAATAATTGGATATAAAAAAAAAAAACAAGAATAAAAAAGGGATCAAACCTAAGTAAGAGTTTAGATAAATGTCAGTGTCACATACGGACAAAAAAATATCAGATTAAACATGTTTTTTTCAATTACCATATATTTTTTTAAAAATAATATTTACAACATACACGTACTATTAGATTCTACTTCTTTTGTCTTTTCCCTTCAGTGGTCTCCACATCCAATCAGATTCACATGTTTATTTGTCTCAGGTTTTTACGTCGGATGCCCTTCCTGACACAACCCTCTGTATTTATCTGGGCTTCGGACCGGCACAATGAGACCCCGCCCCCTTGTGGCTACAGGTATAGGCGTGTATAACATAAAGGGCTTTGCCCAAGGGCCCAACTGGGATTCAAACTGTCAACCTTCCGCACCAAAGTTAGCGGTGTAAAGCACTAAGCTTCAGGTCGACTTCATTAATACTTGTAGGTAGATTTGTTGTGCAGTCTGGAGAGGACATGTCCAACACACAGGACACGTACAGAGGACAGATGAAAAACACATGGACAGGTCTGTCTGTCTGTCCATCTGTCTGTCCGTGTCCCACTCGTCCCTCTGGACTTTGCGGGAAATCAAAAAACATCGGCACCGTTTAACCATCCGTATTGGAAAAAACTCAAACGATACCCGACCCTGTCCGTCTCGATGCCACTATTGACCGACTGTTCTTACTGGTCGTCTGATCGCGTCCTGCATTGACGTCCTCCGTCACCCGAGGATGTTTGGATGTTTTTCCTTTCACATCACACAGCAAATCTGCTCCGCTGACCACAGTTTGTGTTTCCACTTTGGATTCCACTGCAGATGTCACTTGATAAGTAAGTAAAGGTTATTTATACAGCAGTTTTTTTTATCGACAGGAAGTCATAAAATGTTTTAAAAGAACCGCAAATGAACAGAAAAACCCAACGATATTTTTTACGTCAGTTCCCGAATCACATTTTCATTAGATTTGACCTATTTTTTACACGAATGATCACCATTTATTATAATACTATCCTCTGTATTTTGCATTTTAATAAATAAATACATCAGGTATCTTCATTTATTTGTACAAAAAATACAAAAAACGTCCACAAAAGGGGCCACATACAATCCAATACGATCCAAACTGGGCCAGACCAGGAAAATATTAACCTATAAATAACCTCAACTCCGAAGTTTACTTCCAAAAATTACATTATGAAAATGTTTACATCTACAAAACCACCCTTTAAATCTTATATTCTCTTTCGAAACTTTGCATATTTTTGGATTTTGTGTTGTTTTCTTACTTGCCATTTGTTTATTTCTTTTATAATAATAATAATAATAATAATAAATGTGTTTCTTTTTCCCTGTCATTGTATTTCAATGTGTGAAGCACCTTGAATTACCTTGTTGCTGAAATGTGCTATACAAAAAAACATTGCCTTGCCTTTAAAAAACATGAAAAAAACTGCGTACCCCACATCGTAACGTAAAAAAAAACGTAAGCTGGGGACATCGTAACCCAGGCACTTCTGTACTTTATTAACCCTGAGGAGAATTTAAGGTATTAAACCTTATCCTCCTGTTCTTCCATAAACTGATGTGAGACCATTTCTCTTTCCTTCTGCACTAGAGCGGTGAGTGTTTCAACATTTTGTCTTTTTTTTCCCACCTATTTCACCTCCTGCAGCTTTAATGGACTATTGAAGCTTTTTTTTTTTTTTAATATCTGGTTGGTTTAACTTTAAAGAGTGAAACATGTGAAAGAGGATTACATCACTGACAGTCGGTACGAGTGCGCCGCTGCAGATGTGTGTGTTCTGGCGAGGTTGTGTGTTTTCCATTTGGCCCGCCGCCAGCGGTTCACTCAGCTGGTCTGAAGTGAAACAAGGAGACAAGCGGAGCGTGCTGGTGGCAACATTCAGCTGTCACTCTCAATATCCCGGTCGCACACAGACAACACACACTGGTTTGTGCACGCGGCGGCTAACAGCTCTCCTATTTCTCACACACAAAGCTCTGCCTAATTAGGGTTGTAATGTGAACAAAGGCGGTGGTCCTATCTGCCGCAGCAGACCTCCGAGCTCTCCAGTTTAGAAAGGAAACCTCTTAGTGAAGTCATGTGGGTTCCTTCAGCCGTCTGCCCCCCCCCCCCCCGTTGCACACTTAAACACCAGCACGCGTAAGAGCCGGCTGTTTACATTAGCATTTTCAATTCAAAGAAAGAAATCCTAACGCAAAAACAGGATGATGTCGTTAAAGGTAAAGGAGCAGCATGTTGACACACACTGTTGGTTTTTATTGGACCTGGAAGTGACCATATATGGAGAAAAGGGGTGGAGCTAAGTGTAAAGAAGTTCAATGTAAATCTAATACCGCGGATGGTTATACACGACTCAACTCAACCTAGAATTTTTGCGTTTCTGTTACGAAAAAAAAGGACCTAGAATTAGGGGTTAGATTAGATAAAGTCATTTTTTCTTCAGTTTTCTGTGTTTCTGACATAATTACTCAACTTTAATCAGAGCGTTTATGTGTAAATTAAATGCTAGGGGTGTGGTCAAAAATATCGTTAGGGGGATATATCGTCGCGGGCCTCTTCACGATGACGATTTTCATAATGGGGCCAAAACCAGAGGCTGCATTTAATTATTAGATTCTGATTTTGTTGTCACCATCCTGTTGTTGTTTTTGGACCTGGAAGTGACCATATATGGAGAAAAAGGGGTGGAGCTAAGATGACCTAATCTAATACCGCATTTCCGGAGAACACAGGGACATGTTCCATTCATAAAAGCAAAATATTACGCCTTTAAAAGATTACATACAGGACACATATGGACAAAAAAAACAACAACTCCGAACTGGTCCAAATATGTGTAATAATCGTGACTTACAACAAATACTGAGAGGCCCAAGTGCAAACAAACCTAAATATGGACAAGGTGTAAGACAATGTCCACTTTTCTGTCACACCCACTTTGTGTTTGTTGGATAGTGTCATTTGGTAAAGATAATTCCCTGGTGAATCTTTGATCATTTAAATTCCAGTGTCATTTCCTTTGGTGTTGGGGAATATTAAATAGTGAGTTCAGCTGTGTTAAAGCAGGTGTAGATGATTAAAGAGCGCAGGAAGACGCCCATCAGATGGTTCTGCAGCTGAGGCTCCAGCTGTGCGTAAAAGTCAGCGGCAGATGTTGGTTGTAAAACAGTTTACCAAGTCGAGCAGACGCATGAAGAACTGTTCCAGCGCTCATCCTGGTTTTCTGTGGAATTGGCTAAAGCACTTTACGTGTTTAGAGAACGTGCGGACTCGTAGTTCCTGTCAGGCGTGGAGTCATCGCAGGGTGAAAATTAAATGGGAGGGGAAATATGTAGTAAGTAGTGAATGAGAGGGCGTGTCCTGCTCAAAAAGTGAGGAAGAAGCAAGGAGCACGTAAGATCTGTACTTCTGTCGCACAACGAGTGGGAGAATTGGACGTGAAGTGTACGTTTTCAGAAATCGTACTTATGAAGTACAAGAAACGTGAGGAGCACGGAAGTGTTACGCAAGACAATCGTGCGTCAAATTGGAAGAACGCAGGTAAAATCCCACTAATATCAGAGTCTGTTCATCATTCACTGTTTCCATCCAATATGGCACTACCCAGAAGGGGGCGCCGTTGTCTTTTACAGCTGTTGTTGAACAGGAAGTGGAAAACCGTGATGCAGCGCTGGCAGGAGCTGCTCAGGATCGCCTACTTCTGATGCAATTTTTATCGCGATGATCATTTTCGTCTTCTGAGTGTGACGTACATCAAAAGTATTGTAATACTGAACACGCATTTTGGAAATAGGTAATAGGCACGGAGGAAGTTTTTTTTGTTAACCTGTACATTGAAAGCAAGTGGAAAGTAAGAGCCTTTTGAGTGGTATGTACGCCTTCGTGGGAAAATACCCCGGAATTGTTGCATGTTTTTGCCTGTGTTACACGCGGAACTATCGAACTTACTTAGTTGTTAGGTTGAATATTTCTGCTTCAGCTATTCAACTGTAAATGAAACAAAATTAAGAAATATACTTCAATTTTGCGTCACATGTGTATGTTTTATTAGATTTGTGTTGCTGGTATTAAGACATGGAAATAGAATTAGCAGAAATATACCTTAGGGTTTATTCCTTTCTTCAGTTACTGAAGTGAGAGAAAAAATATGCGTGGAGTCCATGAGTTTACGTTCGGTTTGAAGCTGGAATATAATTATTCAATCATGCGTTCATTATTTTATGGCCAAACTGAGACAGAGAATGAAAAACACCACATGCGTCCTTTAATAATGACTATTTATTGCTCAAACTGAAGCAGATACTTATTTTATATGATTAGGAAACTCTATAAATACTATAAAAGATGGAAACAACGGGTGGCATATCCTCTTCCACCCCCCCACCCCCCACTCCAGGAGCTTTATGTTGTGTTTTATTTTCTCGTGTGTCTGTTGACGCCGGCAGATGATTTTCAATGCAATCTAATGCTTTGTTTACTTGATATAAAATGAAATGGTCCCGTACTAGCGTCTGCAGAATGGAAAACTGTAGAAGATCCTAATAAACTTCTGGGATAGGCTTGGTTAACTTTTTGGATCGTACGCTTCTCTGTAGAAAAACACACAACGATGTTTCAGTCTCAGTCTGTATACACACACACACACACACACACACACACACGGGCCTGTTCGTGTCCTCCTGTCAGTAATGAAGCAGATAATAAGCTGCTTCACGCTCTGCTGTAGCAAAACCAAAATCAAAACACTGTTGATTTAGGAATCAAAATGCGTACACTCATGGGTTTTTCATCTTCCATGCTCTGTGGCAATGATGAGGTAGAGCTTAACTATATATGTGTGTGTGTCTGTGTGTGTGTGTTGTCGAGCTGTATATCAAAAGCCTGAGGAGTAGGCAGTGAGTTTCCAAGGCGGCGTTGAGAATCCATTCCTCGTGCCTCCCGCCTCATTTCAGCTCTCTGTATTTCCAAGAAATCATTTTCCCTCCTCTCCCTCTGACTTTGACATTGACGGTGCCACCGCAAGATTCTTCTTTTGGAAATTTTTACAAACTTTTGAGGGAAAGAAAAGAAAAAGAAAACAAACCATGTGCACTTTCTGATTTCGGATGGAAAGCGAACACCCACAGAGGTTCAGAAATGCCACAAATGGTTCTTCTGTAGTGGTAACACCAGTTTCAAACAGCGTCATTATGACCACTTTAATATACCATGTAATAACTAGGAAATACACACACACACATATATATATATACATATATATATATATATATATATATATATATACATATACATATTTTTCAAAAAGTATGGTGATATTTCAAAAGGACAGGGGCTCAAAATCAACGTGGCCTTTTTTCTATTATTGTTCCTGACTTTAGCAAATACAAGGTTCTGCCTCGATTTTAGCTACGCCCAAGAAAAAAAAAAAAAAATTAACAAAAGTAAATATACATGTAAAAACAACAGGTAAAAACAACAGGAAAAAAATGTATCTACAGTGTTATGCATCAACAAACACCAAGAACCAAGTGGAAATTGCATTGTAAAACACACACACACACACACACATATATATGTCATAAATGCATATATATATATATAACATATATAATGCAAAAACAATTAATAATATTTTGAATAAATTGTAATAATCAAGTGTTTTTTTCAGAAACGTAACATAATTATAGGGGTTATACTTACACTATACAATTTACACACACACACATATAAATGACATTTAATCCTCCACTTGGGGGAGCCTATACTTTAAACTTCCATTTGATGAAACCCCACTGATCAGCTGTGACCTGTGTTTGTGCAGCAGGTAAACGTCCTCTCTTTATTCCATCCCAGGTTAAAAACAGTTCCCTTTAAAGCTGAAAGACGTGTGCAAACCCACAACTGGCCTTTGGATTCTCACATGCTTTTAAAACGTCAGAAACACAAATGTCAGAGATTTCCATCTGTAGTGGTGCCTCCTGTCCCCCCCCCCCCCCGTGACAATACTGAGGGGGCTTCTTTGATCACCCCTTTGTAAAACACACACAAACATGTTTCTGCAAGTGAACAAACAGGACAAAAAGTACCAGACGTGTTTTACAGGGACTTTTTTATGTTATACTTCTGCTCCAAACACATCACATTTCATGACGTGTCTGGAAAATCCTCTGAAATTTAGCTGCAGATCAACTTAACTTGGGGTTGAAGTGTCACAATGGTTCCAAGTACAAAGCACATTTGTAATATTTAAGAAAATTCGTCAAAAGTGCAAAAATAAAAATGTGAATAAACTTCGCAGACATTGTCCCAAGACACATTTAAAGTTTGAAAATAATCCAACCAATAGTTTCATGATTCAATAGTTTTGAGATGTTTGAAGAAATTGAACGTGAAGGCAACAACGATGACGAAGATGACAAAGATGACGAAAACGACGATGACAAAGACGACAACGATGACGAAGACGATGAAAACAACGATGACGAAAACGATGACGAAGATGACAAAGTTGATGAAAAGTTGATGACGATGATGATGAAGAAGACGACGATAATGGCAACAACAAAGACGACAACAACAATAAAGACAATAATGAAGATGATAATGACGACAAAAACAAGATCTTGTTGAGGACAACGACCAAGACGGCAACAATGAAGATGACAAAGACGACGATAATGAAGATGACAACAACAACGACAATGGAGACAACAATGACGACGCGGTACAGCACTGCGTTGCACGGATAGCGGAATGATAGTGCACTGATAGCATAGGACAGACTTCTTTTCTTTTTTTTCTGGAACGTTGGCACGGCGGTGGGGCGACTTTGCTAAGGGGGGGTTTTAGCTAGACAGTGCTGCGGGAAACACTGCACTCATTGAGTCAAATGTTGAATTTCAGAGTATGTCTATGCTCTATGACCTGTAAAGGGTTAAAGCATCCACAACCAGGAGGGGGAGACCCCAGGGAGGGGGGGGGGGTCTGGACCTGCTGCCCCTTTGCCCTGGATAAGAGGCAGAAAATGGATGTGAGGTCGGATGGATTCATCAATCATGCATGTGTTGAAGGCAGGTGTTAGGAAACCCAGAGACGAGCGCAACGCGGAATTTAGTAAAAGGTTCCAAAGTCGATCATGTGTGGACGAAGACGAATAAACGGAACTGTTGACATGTGCGTTCAAATATATATGAAAATAAATGCATTCACAGAAAATACGACCGACACACACATAAATATTAAGTTCAGAGAAGGGAATTATAATTTAAGAGGGATGTTTGTGTTTGAAACGTGTAAAATAAGAATTAATGTTAAATATGAGCGTGTTTCTGTTATTGGTGTTAAATCACAGGTGTCAAACATCTGGCCCACCAAAGGGTGTGATCCGGTCTGTGGGATGAATTTGTAAAAAAAAAAATACATTGCATCGAAATTAATAAATGGTGTCAAAATCCTTTCAATTCAAGTTCCACATCAGTAAAACATTGTCATAAAATCCTATAAATAATGACAAATGCACATTTTCTTTTTGTTTTGTTGAAAAATAAAAGTAAAATTACATGAAAATGTTTACATTAACAAACCATTTCTCAAGGAGCCAAATGGGGCTTGAATTTGCAATCTTCCGCACCAAAGCCAGTAGCGTTAACCACTAAGCTATACCAAGTCACTATATGTGCATTTGAAAAAATACTTAAAAGTATCGAAAAGCTACTTTTTAATATCGATACAGTATCGTGATATATTGCAGAACCGATATTTTCTTACACTCCAGTATGTAATTAAAATAATAAACTGTTTAGAGGGTTGGGTTTATAGACTGCCAGTGACCCAGAATAGATGTGATTATATCGTAGGAAAAGTAGGTCAAAGTTCACATTTACCGACAACGACTGTAATTTCACGTTTATAAAATCGAAAATTGTCTATCAATTCACATATAGAGGAAACTAATATGCTGACATCATCACACGCATAGACGTGATGACATCAGCTGGATCGATGGCAAAATAAACTACAATATGTGCAAGGGGCGGGGCTTGTCGTGCCTGGAACCACATGCTCGTCGTGGTTCGTGGTTGGCTTTCGTCTTCGGTGCAAGTGCAAATACTTGGACTTAAACACGTCCAGCTCTCGGTTCCGCATCATGAAGTCAGTCGGATGGGATTAAGTTCCAAAAAATTCAACATCAGGATTAACGGGATGTTTGCTCCTGCATACTGTAAGTGGGACTTTAATTGGACGGATTAACTCGGCAGTAGCCAATTAGGGACTCGACAGTGACTTAAGATTTACGCACGATTTAATCCATATCATGCGCCTTTTCACTGTCAGACGCACGAGTCCAAACATTTGGGTTAAAACCATCCGAAGCGCGTTAATGACGTCCCCGAAGAGCGGCGTCTCTTCCTTGTGTTTTATGCGACTTCCTTGAAGGCCGTGTCATTACGGTGTTAGAGAACGGCGTGTTGTTGGAACGTCCACTGGAGGCCGGCGGCGTTAATCCAGGTGTGGATGTGCGCCACCCATCTGTCTCCAGCGAGGGTTTTAAGAGGGATAGAATTAGAGGAAGAATAGCTTTCAAGTGTGGATTAGGCCTAAGCCGGGTCTCTGAGGGTCATTATTCAATCGCCGCTGAGTGGCATCAGGACCTTTGCTTAAAGCCCGGCACAGAGCGGCGCCTCCGAGTGTAATAACAGGCAGATGGAGCCGCTCCTGGATTCTCAATTGTTATGGAATAATGAGAGATTTAACTCTTGAGAAACTCGGTTTGCTTTCTGCTTCTTCTGTGTTTTCACCTCCTCACGCGTGTCCAGACGTGGGTAAACATTCGTTGGCCAAAACACCATTAATATTACAGTAATCCCTCGCTATAACACGGTTCACCTTTCGCGGTCTCACTGTATCGCAGAATTTTTTAGTGCAGTTTTTTTTTTTTTTTTTACAGTATGTTGTGTTCTGCATCCTAATTGACTAAAGGACGGTAGATCAGTGTCAACAATCTCCG
>JAPSES010000097.1:17690043-17701931 GCA_029822895.1 Maxillicosta whitleyi | reverse complement strand
CATATTCACACACACCCGTCTACATACACACATATTCACACACACCCGTCTACATACACACATATTCACACACACCCGTCTACATACACACATATTCACACACACCCATCTACATACACACATATTCACACACACCCATCTACATGCCATCAGGCACCAACAAACTGAACCCAAATGCAGACCAACACACAGCGGATAAAGTTTAAACAGTTTATTCCTCAACACTGAGGCACAGTTCAATAAGGCGTCTGCGACACCACAGTACAGACTGGTATGCAGATCACACGTTGCTCTGGGCGTGGCATGGTCCGGTGAGTGCCGGCGGGGCACGTCGGGGATCCCGGAGGGAGCAGGCGAAGATGAGTCAAGGGGCAGGCGAGGGTCGGGAGGAGGAGGCGGGCAGAAGAGCGTGGTCACGGTCCGAGGTCGATACCAGAGGGCAAATCCAAAGACGAGGTCAGGCAGGCAGAGGTCACGAGGCAGGTGGCAGGCAGACAGGAATGAGAACGAAACAGAGATCAAGACTGACTATGACAGAACAGGGTAGAACGCAAGAGAGTGACATGAGACAACAATCTGGCAATGAGCAGAGACCAGAGCAGGCATATGTAGTGTCCACCTGATTAGGAGCAGCTGTCCTAATCAGGTGGCCTGAGTTACTAATTGGGTCAGAGGGAGGAGTAACAGGACAAAGAGAGAGTAAGAGAGAGAGAGAGAGAGAGGGGGGGGGAGAGAGAGAGAGAGAGAAAATACATAAAAATAACACAAACAGAATAATACTCATGACACATGCACACATATTTACACACACAGACACACACATACACACTAGCCCCACCCCCAGGCACTGGCCAGACACCAGGGTACACCCCACCAGCGGTGGCCTGTCTGAGCCAGGCCATACCCCCAGGCAGGCCCGGCTCCACCCAGGGGCGAGGCTAGATCTGGACCCCAGGATCCAGGAACATGGTGGTGATGCTGAAAAAGTGCGTCTCCTGTTTTGAATCCGGTAGGTAGATTGAGTCATTTGTTTTAGCTATAAGTCTATATATTTTGGATAATAACTTTGAGGAGCAGAGGTTCAAGAAATCTGCCAGTTTGACTTATAGTTGCAGATTTAATTAATTGGGGGTATATTTCTTACCTAACCTATTTCTTACTTATTAGATTTGATTTGGTGATATTCTAAAAAAAAAAAAAAAAAAATTGGTGTTGTGTTGTGAAATGAGTTTGTCAAATGTCATGAAGTTTCTGTCCACTATGATATTTTCTAAATGTTTTATTCCTTTATTTTTCCATTGGGTGAAGTTTCAGATGGGCTACATTTGAAAAGACTGACTTAACATTTTATTCACACTGTCAGACATCTGCTGGTCAAATGGACTGCCCCGTTCTTTAGGCATTCTTCAGAAAAGTCACCAAAAACTAATGATATGTAGTAACTTTTACTACCTATAAACTATTACAATCCCATTGCAAAAAGGTGGTTTTCAGCTTTATGTGTGGGGCATGTATAGGTACTAAAACTTAAATGAAGCTGGTATAAATTATGGTGAAGTCATGCCAGTGAGGGACCAGTGTTCTAAATATTAAATTTATCTCCAGAACATCAAATGTCCATTTGTCAATTATTAATATTGACCTCACTGGGACGTGTACTCACTTACCTCCCATGTCCCTGCATTAAAACAGATCTTTGTGATCGTCAGCAACTGCATGTTTCTAATGTTACCTCATTCACAGTGTCCCAAGTTACATATTGTCATATTATTAGTGGAGTTCTGTTCCCTATGTCTTGTATATATATATATATTTTTTTTATTAAGGTAAGGTTCATTTCACATTTAGCAGCAAATGCTGGAGAACAAACTGTGCAGTTGTCATTGATTGGACCGGTTTTAGGAGACACTAACAGTGCTTTTCCCCAGGCTCTCAGGCTGCCATTTGGCTTGTCAGGGAGTGAAAGGTCAAAGATGTGCAGCAGCAGAGAGCGTCTACAGCTGCAGCACTAGAGCTGGATATTGCAATCAATTGTGTATCCTACCAGAAAAGAAGGTTTAACACCTTTAGCTTTAGTCTGTTACCCTGAAGACCCACTGGACCGGCGACCTGGTGGGTGCTGATCACACACACCCTCGATGTTTCTTTAGTCCTTAAACCTATTAGTCATGTCAATACAGACACCATAGAAAGCTTAGGTTCTCAATAATTTCACTATAGTGATAATTTTACGTAAATTATAAGGATTAAAGACTATTTCATTTAACTGTACCTGTATGACAAACAGAAGAAACCCTTCTGAAGCATCGTACAGTTAGAACATGTGTCTGTTTGGTCCATAAGGGTCTGCTGTTTACAAAAATGTCATAAAATTCTTCCATAAAGGTCTTCTACAATTATTGTCTTTACTGTATAAAGATGATTTGTCACTCTAAATAAACAAACTGGTGACATCTTGAAAGTTGTTGCGGTATGTTCTTTTTTTTTTTTTTACCTTGTCATCTTCATGTTATTTGTTGTGGTTTCATCACAGGACTTCCTGACGTAAGTATTTCTATTTGGAAGTTCAATGGGCTTTGTCCTGCATCTTCCAGGTATTCTAAAACTTCCCATTAGCTCAAAGATGTCAGTAAATTAGGATTCAAACAATCCTTTTGACTTTGTTTGAACAGAGCCAAACATCATCCATCCTCCTGACACCCAGAAAAGTGAAAGGTTTAGCTTTTTTTTTGCATTAAACAAATGTCTTGATCAGAAATTCCATAATGTGACAGTTTTTTTCTCCAATATATTTTTAACAATTATTTTTATTTGTTTATTTATATTTTTTATGGAATATCCTTTGCAGTGGACAGTATTTTTTAAAGTAAAATCATGACATTTTTGTCCCCTACAGAGGACAAAAATGCATTCTGGGTGTCAGGAGGCTATGGCTGCACTGTGATGCAGTACGGTGAGGTTCATGGCTGGTGAGGCCAAACAGAATTGTTACAGCTGGCTCATGGACACAGGACCACAATTATCTGATAAACTAAGGTTTAGTGAAACAATAGAAAACTGAATCAAACCAAAATGAAGACCATGAATGAAGACCTTCTTCTACAGGTGGACTGGCAGGAACCCAACAGGAACCTTTCAAAATAAAACTGGATGTAGCAGTATCTTATTCTTCTTATTCATTGGCAACATAAAAAAAAATAATTTTCAATCAAATCATGTTGGATATATAATTTTCCATTTTTAGGTTAAGGAAAGAAGGAAAAATAAACAAATTGTTGCACTTGACTTGTAGCTAGAAGAACCTGTGTGCTCAGTAGCGCCCTCTGCAGTACTAGTACTGGCTGCCTTTGTACACACATACATGTTATACATTATCCAGACTATGGAACGTCAGGGCATATAATCAATGTGTTTGAAACCATTTTATTGTCGGTACACAGAGGGACAGAAACACACTGTAACTGTATGTGATGAAGCTCAGTTTGTGAAGGATTAACTGATCCAAGCTGAGGTTCAGCTGCACTGTGGGTGTGAGCTCACTCTAACCCTAACCCATGTATTGGAATAGGAAATGCTGAAATTCTGCAATAGAAATGAAAAATAATTATTTATCGGAATCAAATGGAAAATGAGTGGACAAATATAAATATTTATTTTCTTTCTTTTTTTCTTGTTCTTGTCATGATGATCACGTGTGCTCAGTTCTGTCCTTTATGCATCTGATTGCCTGTGGCTCTTTTGCTTTTGAATTTTTTTCTAACTATTTAGAAATGTCCTTTACATATTTTGATCATTTATTTATCTTTGTATAGTTTTTACACGGTGGTGCATAGTAAAGTGGTAGAGTCTGCATGTTTAATAATGGTATATGTGAAAGCCTCCAGCTTCTATAAGGTTCAGCCCAGGGGTGTGAAATTTCCAGCAGGCGAAGATGACAAGATGGGTGGTGATATGAGATCTATCTGTAAAATAATGGACACTGCTGGGTATAGCAATGGATTTTTAGGTTTTTCAAACCTAAATTCACAACAGAGCACATAGATGATTTTTTTTTCAGACCACTTTTATTGTCATTCAGGCAAATTACATCAGAGATGAACCGCAGATAATAATACATTAAATAATTAAATAATAATATAATAATTAAAAACAACTAAGATAAAATAACTTGTAAAATACTGGTGCGGCAGTGTAGTGAATGAAAAACATGAGTGTAAAATGAGAGAATAGAGATAGTTGCACTTGTGAAGAGTAGTAGAGTCAGCGTGTATATATCCTATATTTACAGCTCTGTTTAAAACACAGATGGCGGTGGGAAAGAAACTGTTCCTGAACCGTGTAGTTTTGCGTGTCAGGCTGCAGTACCTTCTGCCTGAGGGACTAAGGGAAAACAGTCCACAGGCAGGGTGACTGGGGTCTCTAGAAATCCTCAATGCCTTTGACAGGCTATGTTATAGTCCCTTACAGGAGGCAGTGACGTCCCAATGATCCCCGCAGCAGCCCTCACCACTCGCTCCAGCACCTACCAATCTGAGGCCCTGCTGCCCTCATGCCACAGACAGCTGCTTCACATTCACATTCTGCTTTATCTGTCATTCCATATACATGAAACGAAATTCGTATTCAGTACCAGCAGTATATGACCCTAATAAAAACTGTAAAAACAGTGATCACACACAAAAAATACTAACAATGAAACCTAATACTTAAAAAACAAATATGACAGCTATTGTGCAGGAGATAAGAGCGTCATGTTCTAAAAGAGCACCATATATATAGTGTTAGAACACTCCCTGTGGTTCCTCTGCAGAAAGTGGTGAGGACCAACGTGCTGAGGTGGGCTGTCTTCTTGGCAGTGGTGGAGGTGTGCAGAGGGCACGTCCACCCAAAAACATGGTGCACGCCCTTCTCCACGTTCATGTTCAGACGTATAAAGAGTGGAATGAGCGTGGAAGTGTGCGGTGCAGGACGCCAGCTTCATATCTGGCATATGTTTCTAGTGCTTTTGAACCTTTGGCAACACTTAAAGGTCATACTTTCCCCTTGTATTTTTTTAATACATAGACTAGAACAGCTGAATGGAAACGCTGTCATGTCGGTCCCTGTCTTGTCTTATGTCTTCCTGTTTTATTTTGGAGTGTCATGTCATGTCAAATCAAATCAAATCAAATTTTATTTGTATAACGCCAAATCACAACAGATGTTATCTCATGACACTTTACATGTGGAGCTGGTAAAACCAAGTGTCTTTACTTCCTGTTTCCCTCTGTGGTCATCATTACCTGACTCCTCCTCATGTGTTCACCTGTCTCTGGTTGTCTCCCTGATTCCTGGTGTATTTAAACACTGTCCTGTCTTTGTGTTGTTGCCAGTACATCCCAGTTGTTCTGTGTGACTAACCAGCATTCTTCCACATCTGATTATCGTGTATGACCTTGTCTCGACCCTGACCCCGCCCTAGCCTGCTCCAGCCTGAATCATCACCTGTGATAAAGCATCTCTGACTCCGGATTGGGGGACTATTTATCGACATTGGTTTGTGATGCAAATAAATCACTCTTTTGAAGAAAAACCTTTTATTTTAGTGACCGCCCCACAAAACTTGCCAGAACTGGGCTCACAGGACACTGCCGGGGGTAAGTCAGTGTGGATGTACTACACTGATGAGGGGATGGAATACACATTCATGTACAAAATCCCAAACTATCCCTTTAACATAACCCCCACCAAGTGTAAAAGTCTTGCATGGATGACACCCCTGGCATCTTCTGCTTACAGCTGGCTGTGACCCATTAAAATAATAAGATAATGGAGCAATCCAAAGGAGTTTTCTTAAGTGTATTTTTGTTTCCCCACAACTTTGTACTCTACGAGTTATTTTTATTTAATCAACAATGAATCCAGCATTTATTTGTCTTCACAGCAGCACATTATAGCTGTCAAAGTCCAAGTTGTTTTCTTTATTGGAGTATTAGGAAAAGGAGGCAAAACATCAACTTGTTGGGCAGTTCGGTTTCTAATCACAAAATGGCTGCCCTCCTACACAATTTGCCCACACAAGGAATAATATGGGACATTGATAATCCCTTTCTATTCACTTTCTAGCCAGCCAATTTACTCAGACAAAACAAAGAGAGAGAGGAAAATGATCACCCTCTTTCATCCACATCCCTGCCTAATTAATTTATCTGCACTCAACAAACAGACTAAAGGCGGCGTAGGTGGATCCACTGAATACAAGACAAATGAGCAGCTTCTGGTGACATGCTGAATGCCTTTTTCTAAACGCTCACAGCTCACATTTATCTGGTTGTGTTTTTTTTTTTTTTTTATTTTATTCAGCAGCTAAGGGTATGTGTGCATTTATACCCCATTTAGTTGATGGAGTTTTAAATAATTTTAAATAATCAGTGTTTAAGTTTGCGTTTGACTTCCATTCTTCCCAACCATCACTTTCTCATATAAATGCGATTTTCTGGTCGTTCTCCATTACAGAATGGAGTTTAAAATGGCTGTTTTTGTGTCTTCACCTAATGACCAAAGACCATCTCATTGCACAACTGTTACTATAACTTACATTTACCTAAAGCACTAGGATGTGCAGGAAACAATAGCTTGAAGTTTCTTTGTTGAAACTGATGTCCAAAGTTGGTCTTGTTTCTTTAGTCACATACTCTACTACTCCTCTCTCTCTTTTCTACAGATCTATATTGCCCAACCAAAAAAATCCCACATGCCACATTTCATCTTACAACTTTAAAGCAGCATATGACGTTGATCAACAATTTTTATTCAAATTTGTAAACCCTAAGAGCCTCCTTATCACTAATCCTTAAGTCTTTCAATGGTAAATCACTTACCTCACACTGTACTTCATCACAGGCAGTCAGTTTGTTTACATACCAAACTGAAACCAAACCATCACTTGGACCTTTTCGAAATTCCAGTTCCAGCAGCAAGAAGCAGTGGAGCTGTTTTCGTGTTTGTTCTGCATGGAATTCTCATTCCCACTATGCAATAAAAAGATTCTCAATCAGGTTCAGGTCTGGACTCTGTGGTGGTCAATCCATGCTTAAAAATGACATCATATGTTTCTGACCCACACTTTCACAAGCCTGCTCAACCTGATTATTCTAAGCTTAGTCCAGTCTTCATGGTCTCTATCAAAGTTTAAGCTAGTCAGTGCATCAGTTAGGGTTGAAACACATGAACCACTGCAGTAATTATCCAATGGAAAGACTTTGACTATTTGTTTAGTTAAATCCAGGTGGAGACTTGGAATTTTGAAACTTGAACACTGTTCTCTTAGGCTTTTCTTAATTGTTACTGCACAGTTTGATTAACTGGAAGCATTTAATTCTTGTACACTGACCTTCATCTCAGTCTCATTTTCACCAAAAATTGTCATTGCTTTGTACTCACGTTTATTACATCCATTATGTCCATGTACAAGTCTGCTGAAATCTCCCAGTCTATATGAACCCCAAGTGACAGTAACAGGTTTGTGGTGGCAGTAATCATAATATCAGCAACTGTATAAAGAGTCCCGTCTCTGTGCCTCTTCCGCTCATTTAGACTCTAATTAGCGCTGCATGTACAATAATTAGCTGAAGCGGCAGAAAGCTACACATACAGTGGGATGTCTGGTTTATCTGTGTCAGCACACAAGCTACAATAACATCAAACACTGTAATCTGAGTCCCTGCCTGTCTGCTGGCAGTTTGGTGATAAGATCTGATGGAGATTTGGCTATAAAGCAATTGTCCTTTCAGGAGTTTTGAGGATGGAAGGAATTGTGTTTTTGGAAGGTCTGGGACTTCACAGCTTAAAAACAATTTGATTGCATAGTAGATATGAGGTTGAGGTCAGACTTTAACAGAGTTCTTACCACTGCTGATGCTGTTGTCATAAAGTTGGCTATCAGGGTTCAGACTTAAATCACCACTCAAAGATAGGTGAATGAAAAGGGAATATATGGCCTGGGGAGGGGCTTTGACTTTACGTGCCAGTGTCCCTTGGTCAACTGAAGATGGTAAGTAGGGATGCACCAATACCACTTTTTTCCAGACCGAGTACAATTACTTACATTTGGGTATTTGCTGATACGAAGTACTGATATGAGTACTTAATAATTCTTCTAACTTCACTGACATTTAATGTATTGGAGCGTCTGTCAATCAACCCACCAGGGGGCGCCACTCTCAATTAACCATACTCGACAAATACCACAAAGAAAACTAAAGTTTTTTTGAGAAGAAGAACATCAGTAATACCAAACATGGAGATGACAGAGGGAACAGTAATGTTGCAGCGTTTCCACTGGTACAGTTTAAAAGTGAAGCTTTTAAAGACAATGACTGAATTCAGCTGAAAAACTGATATTCTGTGTGATTTTAAAGTATATAAAAAAGTACACTTCAGCGTAAGAAAAGATAAATGAGTTTTAAGTTTCATTTTCACTTATGCCAGTGGGGATCCTCACCGCTCCTTAACCCTGTAGTATTTTAAGTAGGATGTAAACCGGCTCCACAGTATGTAGTTGCTATAAATATGTCAGTATTTTTTCACTACCTCTACGGTTCTGCTGGTATTGTCCGTCTGGGTACATATCCGCCGACACATGGAAAATGGACAGAAATGCGTATGCAGAGGACGGGCAGAACGTTCTGACCATGTCCATCTGTGTCTTTAACATGAATTGACTTACAGACAGTACTCAGGGGTTGTATCATGGACAGACTCTTCATTTAAATATTCATGTTTTCGTAAGATTATTTTATGTAATTCCTAAAATCATTTTCATGTGATTCCTTGTCAGTCTGGTGACATGTCCAGGGTGTACCCCACCCATAAGTAGCTGGGATAAGCTCCAGTGACCCCCATGACCCTAGTGAGGATAAAGCATTTTTGGAAAATGATTGAATAGTTTATGTGATTTTTTTTTTTTTTAATTTATATTTCTACAGCCCAATATCACAATGACAATTGCCTCAGAGGGTTTTTCAAGAATGTAATAAGGTCAGCAAAGAACGCACAGTCAACCGAACACAGACAACATGGACACAATCAAACAATGACTTAACGTTTCCTAGCACATCTCCTGTCCTTAGACCCCCCCCCACTCTCGGTGAGGAAAAACTCCCAAAAAACCAGTCTGTGGGAAAACAGAAGAAACCTCAGGGAGAAGCACATGAAAGACAGATCCACTCCAGGATGGACAGACTCTAAATGTGGCTGGAGTTATTAACTACAGTCCTAAAGCCCTGCGGTACTCCATAACTAACTTTAGTGCACAGTGAAGATTGTTCATTAACATTTACAAACTGGTACCGATCAGATAATAGGATTTAAACCAGCAGAGGGCAGCACCACTGACTCCTATGTCACATTCTAATGTCTGGAGTAAAATGCTGTGGTCAATGGTGTCAAAGGCTGCACTGAGGTCTAGATCGACCAGTTCAGAATAATCTCACTCTTGTGTGTGGAAGGAAAGATCTTCTTCAGCATAGTTGCAAGCTGGCTGGCGGACTTCCTCTCCAGTAACAACTATGTAGACACATCAGTACAATGCATATGGCTCCATCCTGCACAAGTTGGTCCAGACCACCATGACAAAACATGCCACACCATGTTGTGGATCTGATCCTGGATTATTACGACCAGTTCAGGGTGAGAGTCACTGTGGGAGAAGTCACATCAGAGTGGCACAAGTTGGAAGTGGGGGTAATCACAGGCTGCACCATCTCTGTGACCTTGTTCGCACTGGCAATGAAAATGATTGTGAAGTCTGCGGAGCCAGAGTTTCGGGGCCCACAGACCCAATCAGGGACTCGCCAGCCCCCAATAAGGGCATTCATGGGCGACCTGATAGTCGCCACAGAGTCTGTACCAGGATGCAGGGCTGGAGAGGCTCATCCGCTGGGCCCGGATGGGTTTCAAACCAGGCAAGTCCAGATCTCTCGTTGTGAAGAAGGGCAAGGTCACGGACAAGTTCTGCTTTAACATTGAACGGACAATGATACCATCAGTCTCAGAGAAGCCAGTGAAGAGCCTGGGCAAAGTCTTTGACAGCAGCCTCAAGGACTCCTCCTCTGTCAAGGCAACCTACCAAGAACTGAGCAGCTGGCTTTGAGCAGTGGACAGATCTGGCCTCCCGGGCAAGTTCAAGGCATAGATATACCAGCATGGTATATTGCCAAAGATACTCTGGCCGCTACTTGTGTACGAGGTCCCCATCTCCACTGTGGAGGCCCTGGAAAAGAAAGTCAGTTCCTGTCTCAGGAAATGGTTGGGGTTGCCCAGAAGTCTCAGCAACATCGCCCTCTATGGGAACACCACAAAACTACAGTTTCCCCTGAAGTCTTTGGAAGAGGAGTTCAAGGTGACACGGACATGAAAGGTGCTGATATATAGAGACATAAGGGACCCAAAGGTGGCCAAGGTAGGTGTGGTGGTGAAGACTGGAAGGAAGTGGAGTGCCCAGGTAGCTGTGCTGGACACAGAATCATGACTGCGCCACAAAGACCTGGTGGGAGTGGTGGCCCAGGGCAGAGCAGGCCTGGGGATGTTCCCAACACCACCTCGTCACAGGGAGTGTAAAGTGAAGGAGAAGCGCAGGAAGATACAGGAGGAGGTCAGGACTGCCGTAGAGGAAGGAAGGACAAGCAGAGTGGCTGGTCTGAGGCAGCAGGGGCCCTGGACCAGATGGGAGTATGCCTTAGACCGTAGAGTCACCTGGACGGATCTCTGGCAGAGTGAACCACACCGCATCAGCTTCCTGGTCTGGGCAGTCTACTACGTCTTATCTAGCCCAGCGAACCTCTTCACCTGGGTGAAACTGGAGACCCCAAACTGCCAACTGTGTACAGGAATACATTCTGAGTTCCTGCCCAAAAGCTGCTCAGCCAGGGCCGTTACACCTTGTGTCACAACCAGGTGCTGATGCTGATTGCAGAACCCATCAGCAACAGGATCAGCAGCTCTGGCCAAGTGCACAACAATACCAGTGCAATCGCTTTTGTCAAAGCAGAATTTCGGCCAAAGACAGGTCAGTGAAAACCACTAGCCGGGATCCTGGCAACAGCCCAGGACTGGCAGCTCACTGTAGACATGGAGAAACAAGCACGGTTCCCCAAGCACATTGTCCGCTCTGCCCTGAGACTAGATATCGTTCTGGTCTCAGAGAGCACAAAGAACATTGTGATCATGGAGTTTAATATGCCATGGGAGGACCGCTTGGGGGAGGCCCATGAAAGAAAAGGACCAAATACGAACAGCCGGTCATCGACTGTCATGTGCAAGGCTGGAAGACAAGGTGAATGCCCATTGAAGTTGGCAGTAGAGGGTTTGCGAGGCATTCACTCCATAAAGCCCTAAGTGCCCTGGGCATCACAGGATCAGCAAGGAGCAGAGCCATCAAGAACATCACTGAAGCAGCTGAGAAAGCCTCGAGATGGCTCTGGATTCAGAGGAGAACCATGGGGACAAGGGGATGCCACCTGAACACAAGTCACGGTCTGATCAACTGTGGCTGGGTCGCCTGAGTAGGATGTATGATGTTTGAAAGACCCGAAACATCCGATGATCTCAGGTGACATCACTGATAATGTGTTCAGGTGCATCAGAAGATTCTGATGCATTCAAGAACTAGCAGAACCAGGATTGAGACCCGTCTGTTGTCTGTAGCTAGTAACAAGTCATTTGTGACTCTAACTAATGCAGTTTCTGGTCTATGGTGAGGTCTGAACCCTGGACTGGGAAACTTCCAATAGATTATTGTCCTGTATGTGGAGACAGAGTTGTTTAACAACAACTCTTTCTAAGATTTTTGAAATGAAAGGAAGGTTAGATATGGGTCTATAGTTAGTTAAAATAGAAGGATCCAGACT
>JAPSES010000097.1:17568666-17579071 GCA_029822895.1 Maxillicosta whitleyi | reverse complement strand
CACTATTCACTGTCTACTTCTGCATCTGATTTATGGAAAACGGTCACAGAGAAAACTGTCTGACCAATCAGTGTCTGACCTGGGTCTACGTCATCACATAGCGGAAATGCTCCATACAGACGCAGCCCGTTTGCTCATGCTTTGGGATTGCTCAATAGACTAACTGTAAATAAATAGTTTTAATGCATTAAAATGTTGACAAGGGCTTTCATAAATTCCTAGCCATTCCTAGCCTAGCACAGTCATCCACCAATCACATTCATTCTTAATATGTTTGCTGAAGTAGTCCACGGCCTTGCACATCACTGGTAACAAGTGCAGTGTTTCTGCTGTTAAGGTTTTGCTTTGGGGCAGCGCCACGTCCTACCCCCTCAAATGAAAGTTTGCAAAGCTTAAGGAGGGAAAAGGTAAATGAGTGTTAAGTTTCACTTTCACTTTTGTGAAACTCTGTTCTGACATTAGTCATTATTGTTCTGTATCAGAGACCCCTGTTAGAAAAGAAACCCCTGGATTCAACGGGTCCACAGACTGTTGGACTTTTGAGTTTGACTGTTATGATCTGGGCAGGATGAGCTGTGTCAAGATTCAGTAAATTTTCAGTGAGTGAACATCATCAAACCTTTATTTAGCAGAGTCTGTTGATGGGTAGGATAGTTCCACTTGGTCCTTACTTTTTGGTTTTGACTAATTATATTCCTCAGCTAACATTCCTTGAAGGCAGAGTTGTTCCATCCTGGTCTTAGTGGGACCCAAATGATTCTGATTTGATAAAAGAAAGTAAAGACTGTTTTTACTCCAGAATGATCATTGGTTGAGTTAGACTTTTGTCCAGCACTGGCACATTACTAAAAGTATTCTGTAGATGGAGGATCTGAAATATTATCAAGTGAACAAACTGATTTCTGTGAAATTTGCATCAAACCACCAGTGTTCAATGTTATTTTTCTGAATGAACATAAGAAATGTTTGATCCAAGCAAAAGAAGTCGTTTACAAAAAACTTGATGCCAGACTGAATATGAAGTGTGTTTATTTTGATGCCATTCTTGCTCATTAGTGTTCATCAGAACAAATGAACATTTAGTTAAACAGAATATTATAGTCCACATGACAGAACCTGTGGACCACGTTCTATCTAGTCCAGACTCAGCATTGGAATTAAAATGAAGCGTCTCACAGCAGCAAATCTACTCAAATGGGGCTCATGGATTTGAAGTGTTTCTGTGAAAAAGACACTACAGCCTGTTCTGTTTGTGGATGTAACACGTGCACTGTTATTGTGAGCTGCAGATTGAGTCTTTGTCTGTGAGCTGACACTGCCGGGGGGAGGGGGGGGGCTATTCCATATAGGATCGTCATCACCCAGACAAATCTGCCTCAATCTCCTGTTGAATAATTCTGTGGATTTGTTTGATTGCTGGACTGAACCTCGGAGTGAGAGAGATTCTGACGTATATTTGATCTCCTCTCACCTCACCTCCTGTTTTTTTTATGCAGAAGTCACTGAGCCTCAGCTTTTCATCCTCAATCCCCCCCATCTCACGAACCCCCTCCGCTGTAGCGAAGGTCGGATTTTTGACAAGTCTGCAGAAGAAACAGTCTGCTCTTAAATCCCTTCATTTTTATTCATACAAATACAGGTTTGGAGCTGCCGGCAGCCCCCCAGATACAAAGCCAGAGTGGCTCTGTGACTGACAGCTTTCTCCTTCTCATCCAAACACTAACGAAATTCACAAGCACACCTCTAATTGACTCCAATCACCAGCACGCCATCACAGCTGGATATCAGGGGGCATGGCTGTGGATTTGCAGAATGAGCATTGTGGAGGATGATTTGATTACTCTCCAACTGACCTTTCCAATAATTGTCTTGTTTTCCCATAAGCAAAGCACAAAGCACTGCTTCACCATGGAAGAGTGAAAACATGTTACTATTACACTCAAAGTCCAGGCTTCAACAGCAACTCGTTTATTTAATCAGCTACAGTAACATGCAGTGCCATTAAGGTTGAGAATAAAAACTGTGTTCTAAATAAGAACCGAAACCAAACTGGCAACCACAGCGTAGTTGTGAGAACAAGAACTACAAGTTCAACAATGTAGAAAAGAATCCAATAGATCTTTACTGCTTAACAGATTTTCATTGTTCCTGTAACAATGACAGTAAATACTTAAAGTCCAAAAAAAGACTGTATAAAATATCACACAAAATACTGACAAATACAGGTACAAAAACTACAGAGATGAAATATTAAATATACAAATATTATACCAAAAGCTAACTCTATACTACAGATAAAAGAATCTGTACAATATATAAGGCTCATTGATATATATATATATATATATATGTATATGTATATGTGTGTGTGTGTGTGTGTGTGTGAGATGTGGCTTGAAAAAGTGAACAACAAGAGTTCTACCTAAAGGGGGTGAACAAACTGACTGACCAACAGAAGTAATGTGATGCTGAAACAGGACGTCACTCTCCATTGAACCATCTTTTTCTGAAAGCTTGTTGTTATAAGTCAGAGTCCTGGTGGCTTTAAGGATGGGTCATGGCCTCCTTAGATTCCTGTTTTTACTGTAAATAGCACTGAGCTATTCTGCTGCTTTTTTACCCTTTGGAATTGAAACCTATAATTGAGCAGGCTGTAAATGAAAGGCAACAATTCATGTGATACTCAGACCTAATGAGTGGCTCAATGGCACTATTACAATGGAATGTGTTCTTTTGTTTTCTCCTACTGTAATCCATGTGGTACTGACAGCCTCCCTAATTCACCACATTTTACCATGGTGTCAGTCATCAGCAGAGAATGCACACATGCTGTCTGTCTTCCACTCGTTTCAAGGTCAGGTGTGTGTGTGTGTGTGGGTCGTTCCCAGCTGTGGTCAGGCAGTCAGGCGCTAGTGGCCCTGCAGGGGTCACAGCCCTGCCTTTTACCCCCACCCTTCCCTTCCCTCCCTGTGTCCTGCCACCTGATCTTCTCACATATATATCACTCCCAATTGAAGTGGCAGAAGGCAGCTGGTAAATGCCATGGAAGACGAGCCATAAGTCATGTCGCTCAGCCACTTATGCAAATATGTTTACTTATGAAGGCATTCTGAGCAACCAGAATGTGCCTGATGGTAATTCTCCACATGTCTGCTGCTGTGTGGCCTCAGGGTCCTGTAGCTCTAAGTATGAGCTGGATTCTCTGTGTTATTTTTATGACATAGTCTAAAGACAATAAATGGAGTGAGCAGAGTTGTCGCCTTGTTCAGTTTCATGATGCTGGACTTTTACTGTGTATCTACATAGTTGGTTAATCTCTTACGTGTGCAGAGGTGGAAGAGGTACTCAGATCCTCAAGTAAAAGTACAAATACTACAGTATAGAAATGCATCAGGGTAATAGTTATTATCTTCTAACAAAATAAATGTATTCAAAATGTACGTCAAAAATAAAAGTGTTGATGGTGCAGAATGGTTCTTGTGGTTCTTCTGCTCTTTCATACTTGAACCTGGTGTACCCAGATGCTTGGAAGAGCTCAAAATTCATGTAAATGTTACTCTACTGGATAGGTCTCCACTTCAACTGTGTGAAATTGTGTTTATTATGCAACTAAAACACAACCTAGATCTGTTTCTGTGACCTTGCATGGAAACCTGTAACTTATCAAACATGAAACAAACTATAAGTAGGGCATGCTGTATGTCATATTCATTCATTTTCTGAAATGGCTTTATCCTCACTAGGGTGACAGGGGTCACTGGAGCCTATCCCAGCTACTTATGGGCAAAGGTGCTTTATGCCATATATGTTCAAATTGATACATATCCTTACAACTTATACCTAGATGACATATCAGACTTCGAGTCATAACTGAATATTATAAATTACACTTTATTTGCTACCACTGTACAAAAAGTATCCAAAATCAATCTACATATAATTATCAATATATATATATATATATATATATATATAAAAACTGAAACCCTTTCTCACAAACATGATATATTTTAGTTGTGGTTCATTGCCTGTGTGACGGAGGTGGTCACTGCAGTTGTCATAATGCTTGTGTGAAGCTCTTTGCAGTCTGCTTGTGTGTAGTTGACCCAAGGGCCTTCCTGCTCTTTTATTTGTGGTACCTCATCTTACAGGTTTGGGACCACTGTTGGTCTTTCCTGCAGTTTTTACCCTGGGCCTTCACTGCAGGGTATCGTCATCATTTGTCCTGTGTCTGTCCATCCGTCTGTGCAAAAACTTTGGCGTGGACTGAAGGCTGAGGGTTTTCAAGTGCGGGCACATTGTTATAACATTGAATTAGAAAACAATCCTGTTTATGGAATCAAACTGCCATGATCAGATCAAAGTAGTTGGACTTGACCTATGAAGGGCCATGACCATCTTTAGTGTATGGAGGGTGTAGGATTTGTGGTGGCGTTTCTGTAGTTATTGAATCAAAGCTGTGTGGTCTTTAGGCTGATATGGTGTCTTTTCTCTTCAGAGTCATGGACTTGTGCTACACTTCAGTGTTGTAGTGGTAGGGAACATGCTGAAGGGAACATTGGAGTAATGGTATAAATACTTGGCCTGTTTTCAATGTGTTTGAGAGACAGTGTAAGTGGGAAAGGACAAGCTAAGCCAACGCTAGTATGGAGGATTTAACCTCCTGACACCCAGGAAAGTAAAAGCTTTGGCTTCTTTTATGTTATATAATCATCTTGATCAGATACAGCATAATGCAATATTTTTTTCTTAATTATTTTTTGATAAATGTCCTAAATGTAAATGTCCTTTTCAGTGGACATTCTCTTTGTTTATTTAAATAAACCTGGTGGGGCCTTTCTATGTAGAGTTTGCATGTTCTCCCCATGTTTGTGTGGGTTCTCTCCAGGTACTCCTCCCAAAATCCAAAGACAAGCACTGATAGGTTAATGTGTTAATCTAAATTGCCCATAGGTGTAAATGTGACAGTGGTTGTTTGTCTCTACAGCCCTGTGATGAACTGGAGACATATCCAGGATGTACCTTGCCTGCCCCCACGAGGGGCTGGGATAGGCCTCGCTCTCGTGACCCTAGTAAGGATAAAGCGGGTTCAGAAAATGAATGAACAAAGCTGTAAAACCCTTGTTCCCTACAGTGGACAACTATACATTGCTGGGTCTAAAGAGGTTAAAATAACTCAAAAGCATTTTATTATTATTTTGGTTAATATAATTAAACCTGATGTGAATGAAAGTTTAAGCTGTTCTGTTGAAACTGTCAGTGACTTGAGTCCAACATCATGTTTTTGCCTTTCACTACATTCTTTCTGGCACACATGATAACACGTCTTTTGCTGTTATGTTCTGATGTTTGTGAATGGGGGACACCTAGTGGCAGACCATACACATAGTGTGTACATATGATGTCTTTAATTTAACACTATTAACCAGACTATGAATATATACTTTGTTTTCTGTCTGAAGCCCAGATGACTGGTCTGGTGGCAGCATCTGACCTCTGACCCGACACTGAATATAAATCACATGTGCATTAGAGTGTGCTGGTGATTGATGGGTGGTGGTAGGCTCTGTGGATTATACAGGTGTTATACAGAAGTAATCCTTTGGCCCAGTGGTTGTAAAAGAGCCCATCAGAGGGGCTATGATTAATTGGCCTGGGTCCCCTCCCCAGACACGCTGCCACCTAGTGCTGGTTAGTAGCTGTAAATCTGGCCAGTTAACAGTGTTCTAACCGGGGACTGACAGGCAGGGCTTAGGCCTGGTGTGAAGAGGGGATGCAACTGTTGTCCTGTTTCACAGGCTCTCAACAATGTGCTGAGTGGATGGAGAGTCCCAGCAGAGGGCTATTAATCATGCTGTCCGGGTGTCTGCTGGATGGAGGAGCTGGAAGGGGAGGAGGGGTTCAAACAGGGAGGGAGCTGAGGGTTTAGGGTGCCGCCAAGGAACTGGATGTGCTGACAGCAACAGTGGACAAGATGTGAGCAAACCAAACTATACCCTCTGGGGGGGGGACTTCAGTTTCCTGTTTAAAGACTGGCTTTATACTAATAGTGTGGATAGGGTTTGAGGGTTAGGGATTAGGATTAGGGTTGAGGTTAGGGGTTAGGGTTTAAGGTTAGAGGTTAAGGTCAGAGGGTAGGGTTTGAGTGTCAGAGGTTAAAGGTTAGGGTTAAAGGTTAGGATTAGAGGGTTCGAGGTTAAAGGTTAGGGTTTGAAGGTTAGAGGTTAAAGGTTAGGGTTAGAGGTTAGGATTAGAGGGTTTAGAGTTTAGGATTAGAGGGTTAGAGGTTAGGGTTAGAGGGTTAGAGGGTTAGAGGTTAGGGTTAAAGGTTAGGGTTTGAGGGTTAGAGGTTAAAGGTTAGGGTTAGAGGTTAGGATTAGAGGGTTAGAGGTTAGGGTTAGAGGGTTAGAGGTTAGGGTTAGAGGTTAAAGGTTAGGGTTAGAGGTTAGGGTTAGAGTGTCAGAGGTTAAAGGTTAGGGTTAGAGGTTAGGGTTAGAGTGTCAGAGGTTAAAGGTTAGGGTTAGAGGTTAGGGTTTGAGTGTCAAAGTTAACCTTCAGTAATGACTGCTGATATGCAAGACGATCGCTTAAACTGATGAGGGGTTAGGGCTAGGGTCAATATAGGGGGCAGTTTTGTACTAATTCTACTTATAATGGGAGAAGGGGGTGCATGGTTCGGCCAGTGGGGTCGTCAGCCTGTTTTCAACCTATTTATAAAACTAATAAAAAGTGGGGGGTGGTGTTAAAGTGAAACTTATCAGCATTACTAATTACTGTACGTCTCCCGTTGTTGTGAAGCTCATTTTTTCTTCACAAATTTACATGTGAGGGGGTCCAATGTTTGTCCTGGCTTATTATACATTGTACATATTTATCATTAGTCTAATGGTGATGATTTTTTTGTGTTTTTTGATGTGGTGGCAAAGATTTATCCATTGTGCTGTGCCACGGCAAAACCTTACCAGCAGAAATGCTGCACTGTCAGAACTAAACTTCATCAGAGATCAGCTGGTTGAGCTCACCTTCTAAGTGTCATAAATGTATGTGAATCATGAACATACTGTCGTAGCTGTTGTCAAGGTTACAGTGATGAGTTTGAAGTTCAATTGAAGCTCAGAGCAGCATGTGGTTGGTGACCTTCTGCGCAGTGTCAGTCTCTTAGACTGGTTTCAAAACAGTGGAGATGCAGGTGCTAACATTCAGATTCTGGATCCAAGGTAAGGCAGAACCTAGTGGAGATCCAAACCAGAGCCACAGCATTAGAGCAACTATGATTATAGAAACACAGGAGTTGTTTTCCCCAAACACCTGCAGCCTCTTCTGCACCAATAGTCTAAAGACAACGGTGAATATGACCGACAGAATGATGCACAGATAGTTGAGTGATGTCCCTAGACTTGTGGTCTGAGTTGGTGTTGATATAACGTCTTAAGGATAATATGTCTGAGACTGAGCTCAAGGTAGGACCGTGAAAAAGTTCTCTGGAGATGGTTCACAAGGCCAAGACTGGGTTTGACAAATGGAAGGCGAGTGGTGTCATTGTTAGCCAGGAGAGATGAGGTGTTTTATTAGAACTGGACTCCTTCCATCTCTTCCAGATTGTTCTTTCTTAACCTTTATGAATGTGTATTTTGGTTATTTTCACTGCCTTCACAGATCTGAGTCATTACAATGAATGGATGCTGTAACTGTTCTGAGCCAATCCAAAGATATACAAGACCCCTGGAAAATGTAATATGTGCACGTATAAAACATCATGTCCACCTCCTTTTTTCACTATACCTTTATGTCATATTTGATTCCTTTTATGTAGCTTATTAATGTTCAGTAAATGTTATAATGCCCAGTTTACATAATTTATGATGATGACAACATCCATACTGTTCTACTGATGACCCATGTTCTGGTGAAGTCAACCCAAACTACTTCTATTCAAAGGAGGGATTAGACCAGATCAGTGGAGGTCTGGACCTTATCTGTACTGTGGTCGGGCTTGAGGGTTTTCCTCTGTGTAACCTGGATTGTGTTTAATGTTCTGTTAAGCATATTCTTATGAGGTGGTAATTGGGGTTGGCCCTCTCAGAGCCACGTCACTACAGCTCAGCCCTGATCTAATGAGCTCTGAGCTCAGCGCCGCTTTCATTACCCACACACCACTGGGGCATTAATAACATGGGGGCGGGCTTTCAAAGCACACTGTGGGACGTTTCAACACCTCTGCATCCAGTGTCTGCTCTAAAAACAAACCCGTGGTCGGCACGTGGTGACACTTTGATTGGCCGAACAACATTTTGGAGATGGGGTGTACAAGCTGGCACGGATAATATGTGCAGGTGTCAAGTGTAGGTTTTCAGTGTGTAAATGAGTGTGTCTCTAAGTTTAGCTTCTATGCAAAGCAGAGTTAGTGGCCGTATGAATTTTGTTGACATGACCTGTAGTGTATGACTTATACAACTTATGTTTGTGTATTTTTGGAGCCTCATTGACAACATTCTTTGAGCTGAAGTTAATGTAAAACATTGAACCAATCAACAAGCGTCACTTCTGTAGCACTTTTGTTTATAATACTGCATTCAATATACAGGAAGGAGTGTCAGTTGTTTGTTTTCTTGAATACTGTTTTCTGAAGTGTGGCGCTCAGAGACATGCACTCTACTAGACTGGGTTGTCACTTCTACTGAACATTAAGAAAATCCAAGGGATCTGAAGGATCAGCAGTGTGAACCCATGGAAACAGATATGCTGAAATCAAGTTGATAAATACACAATGTTACCAAAACGTGGACACATGTCTAGTTTTGACTTTGTTGGTTTCACATTTTGTAGAGTTTTAATATAGGCATAGGTAACTGTGACCTTAAACCTAACATTATAGGTAACTGTAATTCTAACCTTATAGCTAACTCTAACACTAACACTATAGGTAACACTAACTCTAACACTAACCCTATAGTTAACACTAACTAACACTAACCCTATAGGTAACGCTAACTCTAACCCTATAGTTAACTCTAACGCTAACACTATAGGTAACACTAACTCTAACACTAACCCTATAGTTAACACTAACTCTAACACTAACCCTATAGTTAACTCTAACACTAACCCTATAATTAACACTAACTCTAACACTAACCCTGTAGTTAACACTAACTCTAACACTAACCCTATAGTTAACACTAACTCTAACACTAACCCTATAGTTAACACTAACTCTAACCCTAACCCTAATAATTTTAGCGCTTGGTCATTAAGTTTTAAAACTTGACGTAGGTTCAGTTTAGTCATAACGAGGTTCTGTTTTTGAATTGGTCTGTGTGATTTTGTCTTTATTCTCTTCACCTTTCACTCAGGGCTGAGAGATCATCTTTAAAACTTGAAAGAAGTCTGAATCAGTAAAAATTTAAGTGGGATATTTCTGTTTACTGGTAAAATCAGGTCAGTTTAATGTTTTGTACATCTTGATTTAATATAATTCAGATCTATATAATTTTTTTTCTAAAATTAAATTTTTGTTGTTGTTTTAAACCTGTGCTGCTCTGTTTATTTGAGAAGGTTTTTTTTTTTTTTGGCATAATTTGTTTTAAAAGATCTGAAACGGTCCTTCAACACTTGTACAGGCTCGTAGTGAGTTATATTTATGAGACAATGTGACAAACAGTTTAGTGCAGGAAAACAGTTCCCTGTAAATGGAGCATGCTCACGGCCTGTGGCTGTGAAATGTGTTGTGTGGTAGTTGTATTATGTGGACAGAACATAAGTCATGGATCCTTAATAGCATCCCCATCGTTCTGATGCCTGCTCTGTTGCCATGCTGTGGTTGTAAAAGGTGTTTGTGAACTAAAATAGGGTCTGTAAACCCCCCCCCCCACACACACACACAGGAAGAAGCCATTATGTGTGCATCACACAGCGGTGAAATATGAATGGGTGAAAAAACATGAATGGATTAAAAAAGAAATACGAATAAGTGAAAGAAAAAGAAAAGTGAATGGATGTCTTTTAGGCAGCATGTATCGAACCCTCTATATTTCTCTCTATTCTCTATTTCTCCCTCTATATTTAACTGTAAATAGGTCTACATTTAACTGTAAATCTGTATTTTATAGGTCTGTATTTAACTGTAAATCTGTATTTTGTAGGTCTATATTTAACTGTTAATCTGTATTTTATACGTCTGTATTTAACTGTAAATCTGTATTTTATAGGTCTGTATTTACCTGTTAATCTGTATTTTATAGGTCTATATTTAACTGTTAATTTGTATTTTGTAGGTCTGTATTTACCTGTAAATCTGTATTTTATAGGTCTATATTTAACTGTTAATTTGTATTTTGTAGGTCTGTATTTAACTGTAAATCTGTATTTTATAGGTCTATATTTAACTGTAAATCTGTATTTTATA
>JAPSES010000097.1:17492559-17504808 GCA_029822895.1 Maxillicosta whitleyi | reverse complement strand
GTCTCAGAGCGAACATTTCCTGAACATTTCATTAGGTTTGGTCAATAATTAACCGAGATACTGAGAAACAAATTTTTGACCCCAATGTTAATGAAAATTTCAAAGTGATCCAGGATCCAGTGCGTAACTTTTTCAGTTATCTTACTAACAGACAAACACCAGCAAAAACATAACCTCCTTGGCAGAGGTAATTATCCATCCTTCCAAACTCCATGTTTTTCTTAGATTTTGAGGTTTAAAGTTACTTTATTCCATACTTGTGGGTGGATTTGTTTTGCAGACAGTGATCGCCTTGGTATCACAACAAAACACACATTTCGGCAGGTACTTGGTCGAGTTTCAAGGCAAAAAGACCAAAAAGTTCTCAGTGCTCCACCAGTCATCACTATAGCAGCATGGATAAGTAAAAACATCAAATAAATAAGATCAAATAAATACAAACAAGATGCAATAAAACACACACAAAAAAAAACCTCAAGAAGATAAAAAACAGTCTCTGGGATAAAAACCAGGATAAGAATTTACAATATTAATAGATAGAACAAAGAAATGGGATAAATAACTAAATAAGTGAATAAACTGTAGTGTCAATGTTTCTTATTGAGTTCAGTGATGGTGACAGGAACAAAACGTTGTGTCCTGCACCTCCGTCCAGAGAAAAAAAGCTCAAATTCACCCCATGAAGGATCAGAGTCATGATTAAGAATTGATGAAGCCGTGATCTGCACCTGTTTATTGGACAGGGAGGTATTTTGAAATATTAATATTTTGTCACACACAAACAGTTTGCAGAATTTGGATGTTAAAATCACAAAATTACCAGTTTTCACAAGTGCTGCAGGTTGATTGACTAATCGCACACACAGACCATTCTCAGCACCAAACCATTGTTGAGTAGAAGTTTGTATCATAGTATTATTATAATATATTCTAGTATTATAAACCCAATATAAGTGTGAAAAACAGTCATCATTCAGTGGTGCCTCAAGTCTTTAATTGTGTTAAAATCAGATGAAGTCATCATGACAGTGGTGGTCTGAAGTCAGAGCACATTGATCGGCTGTGTGGTCCTGCCCATGGCACCTATTCCAGATATTTATAGCCTGGAGATGAAAAAAAAAGCCTTTCAGAAGACTGTCCCCAAGGACCCCAAGAATAGCGACCCCAAATCCCTCTCTCATCTGCTGCTGGAGCCGAGTCTGACCCTGAAAACCCTCCCAGAACCAAATAGAAGATTAAAAGAGGAGGTGGACCAAGCAAGGAGCCGGCTTCAGGTTTCGGTCTGGGCCCTCTTGTTTCAAAATAGGTCCTGAGAGTGGCGACAAAAGCCCGAGCCACCGACCTGTCACCACTGCCAAGTCCTGCATTCCACATGTGTATTTTTAGTGCTGGCATTTAAACTTGGCAACACATTACATACTCATACCAGCTGCACTATTTCCTGTTCCTGTGAAAGATGGAGCGCTTGGAAGCACACATCACCACCCATTATAAAACGTCCAGCTAAAAATGCACAAGTATTTTTCATGTGGACTCAAAGGCAATAAATAAGATGGTCTTCTTTGCAGTTTTAGTGAAGGGTTTGAACCCTTAAACACCCAAACATCCACCGGTGACCAAAAACATCTACTGATCTGGACTGTTAAATACCTGTTGATCCACTAATCATATTAATATTATGAAAACATGGAAATAATTGGTGTAAAATACAGTTCTTCATCTTTTCATAGTCATCAGATATGACCCATTTAGACATTCAGAGGCTCTGCAGTTACCGTGGAAACACAATCATCTTCTACAACATTGATTCACCAGTAAAACCAATGGAGTTGGATCAGTGACAGTGGATGGAAACACTGGGATTATGTTCAGTAAATGATAGATTTTACTAAAAGTCACTTTTTCTTCAGTTTTCTCTGTTTTTGATGTAATAACCTTTGAATTTACTCTGATCTTATGCATGATCAGTAAATTAAATATAGGAAAATACAAGATGTTTCACTTTCAAATGTGCAACAAACTAATAAAATCCAACTATTCAAAAGGAAAACTAAAAAAAAAATCCTAAATTAAAATCCAATGCACCTGTTGTGACCCAGAAATATTTATAATAATTTCCAATTTATTAATCTGTGAAACCTTTAGTAAACAGTGCATTCTTAGTTCAATGTATATTTATTTGGCAACATTTTCTATGAATTTCTCTTATTTTGGTCTTGTCAAAAAAAAAAAAAAAAAGAGTGCTGTGTAGAAAAAAAATCGTGTTGAATTGAGATGTGTGTAGTTGTCAGAAAGAGAACGGAGTCATGACTCTTTCAAGGTGCAACACATCCACCACCTTTGCACCATGAAATGTTCATGTTCTGTCTCCAGCAGCTAAGGTCAAACATGTTTATTGTGAGATCATAACATCCGTGAATTCAAGTGATTCTACTAAATTTGAATAAAATCCTTCGGGTGTTCCTTTGCCTGTAGAATGAACTGTTTGATCCTTTCAGTTCATCCTGGTGCCACATTTGAGGATATTCTGTCAAACCGTTCCTGTTTTCTAAACAGTACATGGTGGTCGTGTCTAAAAAAAACTGTTGCTAAACACCTGAAATGACAGATTTTCTATACAATACAATAAACAATGATGTAATAAAAACAACAACAAACAACAATAAACATACACATTTAAGTGTGGACAGGCACATGTTTACATATTTATAGCTAATGTTGTGTTTTATTTGGTGGTAAAAGAATTATGGCACATTCCATTGATACAATTTTGCTCCAAAATTTAAATATGTGATATGAATTAAAATGATTGAATATCAAATTACTCCAACTTACCATAACTGGAAAGATGTTTATATATCTATATATTTTTCTATTTCTTTTACTTTTTTTTAGTGACCAGATTAGTTATCATAAGCCTGTATTAGCATGTGACTTCTACTGCTAACAAAACAGAACATGCTGTGCACTTGTAATAAAAAGTGATCAAATGTGACCTGGTCGTTCAGACTGAAGTCACATTATAAAATATCAGATACGTATCAGATTTAGGATCACATATGAAAGTGGTTTGGGCCAGATTAGTGCTGTTCACACTGTCTTTAACAAATCAGATACAGGTCACATATGGACTAGAAAATCAGAATTGGGCCACATTTACCCACTATAAATTATTTGGTTCTCACTAAGATAAAAAAAAAAAAATCTTGTGTTAATCTAATGTTAAATACCATAATTTATCTTGTTTTCAAAGGAGTGATATTTTGCTGTTTTAAATAGAATTATGTATTTTCATATATTTCCCTTGGATCTGCATAATTCAATCCAATTCTATTTTATTTATAGAGTCCTATATCACAAGGTTGTTCCATAGGGCATTAGAGAATGAGTTGGATATAAAAACAAACAGTCAATAAACAATAGATGAAGGAAATAGTTTCATGTCCAGGCACCCTCTGTCCTTAGACCCTCCTGCTCAACACAGAAAAACTCCAAAAACCCAACGTACACAAACTGTAAATGTTCTGTTTGGGTCTAAATTCTTCATTATTTCAACTCCACAGGTTCATCTTCAACCCTATTTCTGAATAATGACAACAGAAAGGTGGTTTGCAACGCTGGCCCTTTAAATGCACACGAGCCACTTCAGGCCCCGCCCCCTCCAGGTTATCGGCTGTCCTGCTCTGTCCTGTTCAACCAACAACTGAACATTTTAGGTAATCAGCTCCAAGTTTGTACATATTTTCAGTATGGTCTACAACAAAAACAATTATATTGAACTGGATAAATGTCGGTCTGAAGTCTGGACCTTATATGTGCAAATGTGGGAACTAGTTATAGACGTAATAAATTAAGAAGGAATACAAACAGGTTCTAGAAATCCACTGGAGTTTTGCCAAAATAAATATACAGATAGTTTTGCAGCAGCTGGAGGGATCAAATTCAAAGTGTATGAACTATTAGGGTCCAAACACACAAATAAATGAACCATAGACTAATAAAAGTGGGTTTAATAAATATGAGCCTTTAAGATTTAATATCTTATTTTGCATGTTTATTTCTACATTTAACATATGAATTCAAGAAATAATGTCCAGTGAAATTCTCTTACTGCATGGACAGATATTTCAGTTGTTTTCAGTACCTTTTTCATTAGATTTAGTGTTTTCATCTTGGTTTTAGACCCTTTTTTTTCAGTGGCTGCATCTGAACGTAGCCATATTAGTGTAGTTTGGTAAAGATAAACACTAAATGATGTAATGTCTGTGGACACATTGGACTGAACTTAGTGTTTTTGCATGATCTGATACTTGACAGCAGATTAAACCGTATTTGTGTCTGTTTGTCTGACATTGTTTTAACGGTTAATATGAATGTGAATATGGAAGACAGAGTTGATTATTTGTGGTTTTCTTTTGCGTGTGCTCTTCAGTGCGCTCCGACTGTGGCTGTTATTTATGCTCCTCAAACATGGAGGTGGAATGCAGTGACACCCAAATGAATGAGCATCCCGATATGTCAGCCATCTCACGAATGTAACCTGAGAGTGGACCGTACCGCCGCTGTGGCTCTGGACGACGGCCATGAACGTCCACCCTACCGCCGCTACTCCGAACAGCCAGTGCCCACTCGGACCCACTCTGGTACTGGGACACAGAACGCTGACTTTGTTTCAACAATGCACTGCTGGTTTTTATAAGTACAGAATAAAAGCAGGAACAGCTTTAAAACATATAATTGTAGACTTTTAGGGTAAACATGTTTATCACATAAACCACTCCTGAATTTCTCCTTTTTTTTTTTTTTTTTTTTTTTCAATCATGTGTTCCAAAATGGGGGAAAAAAAAAAAAAGGCAGCTGGCTTCTGGTGGTCTTATTCATGAACTCATGCTTCCTCTGTGGTCTGTTTTCTTTTTGCTAAAGATAAGCAGGATGATCAGATTAGAAATGGAAATGCAGAGTGGAATATTTGTGGCTGTTGTCTTTCCATCAGAGAACGCCTATAACAGCATGTGGTGCAGAACCAGTGGATCCTACTGCAGAGGGCAGCACCACCACTGACCACAGACAGCAGAGGTCCAGTGTCCAGTGCACTGGACCAGAAACCGGACAGGAAGCAACAGTTTGCAGTAGAGATGCACAATAACTACCGGCACCAAGAAGCATCGTCCAATGTTGAAAAATCTATATCATTCAGATAATTCTGATAATTATAGTTTTCAACAATAAATACAGCCCGTAATAATACATCTAAATTACTTAGATTTGATGCATTTCATCAGTACAAGGTGCATATTGTTGCCTTGGCAACCGACATAAAAACCAAGAAGCAGAAGAAGAAGAAGAAGACGTGTGGATCAGTCCATTATTTGTCCAGACCAAGAGGAAGACCCAGACCCAGAGGTAGATATAGACCCAGAAGATCCAGACCCAGAGGGGGGGGGGACCCCACAATGACACTGGATAAATATAAAAACACAGATGAATAAAATGCAAGGCATGGAGAAAGAAATCAAGTAAATCAATAAAAGCAATATTTTGAAAGCCCAGAAAACAAATTGTCAGGAGTGCACCTTTCCTCCCCCTGATCAGTGTGGATAGAGTCCAGTCAGCCCTGCATCTGTCCAGAGGGGGAAGATGAATGAACAAACATTTACCCAAAATAGGAGAAGAAAGTTAAAAAAGTTGAATTGTTGAATTGAACATCTAAATCTAAATAGAAGGTAAACTGAAATATTCTGCTCATTTTAAAGATATTTCATTTTATTTTGGTGTCAGGTACATATTTCCAATTGTTATTCTTAGGTGTCTTGTTTGTTTAATGATAATATGATACATAAATGTTTTGGGTGTTAATGTTTTAGTTTAGTTTCTTGAAAAATGAATGAATTAAACTAACATTGTGTCAGTAAATCTAGCAAAATCTGACCAAGAGATTTACTTAAGATGAGAAGTTCCAAGTACGTTTTTATGATTTTCACCCTGTAGGGGGCATCTTATTGTTATTTTATAATAAAAAAAAAAAAAAAAAAAAAAACTTTTTAAACATTTTTCAAGATCTGACTTACACAATTAAATTGTATGTTTTTATGTTTGTTTGTGTGATTTGTTTGGTTTGTTTTTTACATTTTGGTCAAACTCTGTAAAGAGCCTGTGGGCTGAAGTTCACATCTTCTAAATCCCTCAAAAATAGCACAGAATTAAAGGCGCATATTATGAGAGCACATCGTTTAAACAAGGGGTTTGAGATATTGAGCAATATTTCTGGCTTAAAATATTCAAAAATGGCTTAAATCACTGATTAGAAATAACACTCTTTACATGTATCGTGTTGCAGATATATGACCTATATTTTCAGCCAAGACCGTCCTGTTCCTGTGGTAAAAAAAACTTTGTGCCACTAGAGGGAATGTTGAGCCACTGTAGCCGTGAGTCTGCTGCTCTCACCTCAGAGCTTAAAGATTAAAGGCCAACACACATTAATGTCCCCACTTTAGAGGGACATTTGTCTCAGAATTGTACCCATGTTAATATACACAGTACCTAGCATTAGCATTAGCATGCATGGTACACATGCATGCTATGTTGGGATTTTGCACTTGGTGGAGGTCTGTGCTCTATGTGCCATTCTAGTTTACAGATATATTCATTATTATAATATATTACCTCTCTATTTCTAACTAAATGAAAAAAAAATTCAGTTTCCTGGGGTATTCTTACATACCACACCATGTTTCTTTTAAAACCTCTTCTTCATTTGTTGTAAAGTCTGTCTACATCAGTCACAAGTTTTTTATTCACATGACTCGATTTGAGAAAAACGGTCTTTCCTGTGCAGTTTTACATAATATACTAATCTGCCCGAAAAAAAAACCCACCTCTTGCCAGCACAAAAAAATTTGAGTTATAGCAAAATTGTTGTTTTCCCACATTTTTATGCACAGGTTATATTTACGATATTTGAGGGTCAATGGAAAAGCAACTAACGACTGTGGTCATTTGTTCACACGTAATTACAACCATCAGCAGCTGCAACAAGAACCAAGAGTACATGCTTTTCCATCTGACATCTGCACAAAACTTTATATTATTTACTAAATGTTGAAAAAATAGTGAAGCCAAGAAGAACTCATGATTTGTTTATTATCGCAAGATGTCACGAGGAGTCATTCCATAACCATCTAATTGCGGTTCTGTGCAATATACCGATTTTACTGCACACAAAAGCACCCCATGCAAGTGTAAAACTTTTTCATTGGAAATTGAGTGTTTTGGTGAAATCATTGTTTTCAATGAGGCAAACGTTTACGTTAACGTTATATTCATGCAATATTGATGGAAAAGTGACGACAGACAAACCAAAAGATAAAAGTCGGTTATGTTCAATGATAATAATAATAATAATAAAGTCTGAACCCAGCCTTCATGTTCCTAACCCCCCACCCCTAACCCTATCCCTGAGCCCAGTTGCATCACAGACTGTTTACTGATTACTTGACTGATTTTTTTTAATCAATTCAACAATTTCTGTAAAGCCTTGTGAGACCACTTTGTTGTGATGTTGGGGTCTATAAATCAAACTGAATTGAATAACCCATAACCCTACATAACCCTAGGGCTGCTTTAACATCATCACTTTTCATGGAACCATAACCTTTATAACTGTATGCACAATATTCACGCCTCCACGTGAAAGGCAACATCTCGCTTAATTCTAAAATGTAACCTGGTGGATGTTGAGAGGTTGACGTCCTGCTGAATGATCTGCAGTAGCGCTGTTTGTTTTGATGCGTTTGGATCCTGTTGACCTTCCGTTCTTCAGCATTGTCACAGAGCTATACCGTAACTATTTTTTCTATGATGCTGATAGTAATCCAACACTCTGATAATCCTCCACAGTCACATGAAGTGAAGAGGAATCCAGCTCACAGGATGAGGCAGTGGAGTTTCCACCAGAGTCCTTCTTTGGGAGCACAGGAGGATCGTCGTGTTTCCATTCCACACACACACACACACACACACACACATTACAAGACAAAGTTCACGCTCTGATCGCACCCACTGACTTCCTGCAGGGCTAAAGCAGGTCTGGAGCAGACCTCAGCCCAGGGCCTGTCTGTAATGTAAAATGAAAGAACGATGAGCGCTTACAGCCTGTGAACAACACTCTCTGAGTGACATGCATTTTTGAATAAGCGCCTGATTTTCTGCTCGTCAGGCGGGAGCTGAGGTGTCGACAACCCGTTTCCTAAAGACTGTGTTTTCCATGACATGAGTAATTAGTGATGAGAGTTTCAAACTGTGAGCTGGAATGATACGATGTGATTTTATGAGCTGAGCCTCAGTCTGCCAGCGCTTTCACTCCACAACATAAGACACGAAAAATACATGAAAAATGCATCGTCCACTTCACAACATACAGAAATAAGACGTTTTTAACCCATAAAGACCCAAACATTCACTGGGAACCAAAAGAATCTACTGACACATTTAACACACTAGAAAAATGAATAATGGCATAGTTTATTTTTAATTATTTGCATCTATTTGATTTCATTATTCAAATTCCTTCATTGTAAAAACAATAAAGTTTAATCAGTTAAAACTTATAAATATAGTTTAAATATGATGACCTCTGGATCAACCAAGATTCATTTAGTTAAAATTTATCAGATTGGTTTAACATGTGGTTTACATACAGATTTCATTCCACCCATACTGGTATACATATTTACTTGTCATTTTACTCATTGTGTTCTGTTTTATGTGCAGGGGTTCAGGGAGGTTGTGTTAATGTTTATTTACATTAATGTGTCTGTTTTAAAACCTTTATTGGCCTTTTTCTATTTATTTTTATTAACGTGACACCATTAGTCAAACCTATCGGCTCAACAATGAACCTGTTTGTCATCAACGAGTCATGTATCCTGCCTTTATCAGAACAATTCCATTTTAAAAAGAAGTATTAATCATGTATATTGTAAATCAATAACCTTCCTTTAAAGTATCAGGATATAAATATGACCCTAATCAATTGTTTACTGTTCTTGGACCTTGTCAAAAGGTTCCTGAAACTAATCTTGTGACCCTCCTGACTTAATGAAAAACAAAAACTTCGATAAAACTCTTGTTTTTCAATGTAAAGTTTTTGCATTTGTAAGGAATGTTTTTTCAGGTGTTGTGAAATTGATATATCATGGAATAACTGCAATGGAAAGAGCTTTTTGTGCAACTTAATTCACATAAAGAAAAAAAATGTAGATGGATGTTCAAAACAAATGTGTCATTTTCAATCATTTTTAATGTAGTAGGAGACAGAGGGGTAACGAGCATTTAACATTCAAAACAACTTATAATTATGTTCATCAACATGTTTATGGAATGACTAATATTGACATATAGCAATAATAAGTAAACAAATCATTGTATTTGTAATTTCATAGAAAAATGGATATTGTGTACTTCACTTTTTTCAACATTTAATAAATACCAGTAAAGTTTTGCACAGACATCATATGGAAAAGTGACTAATGACAGTGGATGAACACAGAGGTTTATGTTCAGTTATTAGTAAATTTGCTGAAAGTCACGTTTCCTTCATTTTTCTCAGTTTTTGATAATTACAGTATCTGCATTTATTACAAAATTGTTGTTGATAATGTCTTGTAAGTACATTTATGTCCCTAAAACCTTAAAAAAAAAAAAAGATTTTTGTTGGTTTTTATCGGCTGGAACGGAACTATTTTATTTCAACTCATTTCATTGGGGAGAATCAATTTGTAAAAGAAGTAAATCACAGAAGAAGGTTGGTCATGAAACAAATTCAACTTGTACTGCAAAGTTCTACTGTAACAAGCATACTGACCCGTGGGGAACCACAGGTTCTAGATCCTGGACTTCATCACTGTCAGAGGGTGGGATGTGAAAAGGGGGTGTTTTTTTAAAATCCACATCCCGACCCTGAGGGGCAGCATCCTGGTCCCAAAGCATGGATATTTGTTGTGTATTCACATACGCTGTAATGTATTTGTCCAACAGTTACCAACAAAGTGTCTGTGTGATTCTGGGTATAGGAACATGAATGCAAGGCTACTGTATTACAAAATTATTAATATCTCCCAAAAATATTGGTCTTATCGACTTGTTATTTTCACTATTGACCAAAAATACACAAATATGACAAAGTGTAGCAGTCAGCTCTGTACAGATTTAGAATGATGCCCGAGACACACAGACACATTTCCCTCTAATTATATAAGACTTACATTTACTGTTTGTCAGTTTTAAAAAGTCTTAAAAAAAAGTTTTAAAAATTCTGCTTCAAATTTGATTGACATGTGGTGGTAACACAACTCCAGAGACACACTGTTGTCTGAATAAAGGCTTTGTAAAACAGAGGAGACATCATGTATATACATGTCACTGTAATCAGTCACAGACTGAAAGGGAATATTCCACATAAAATCCAATCTTCACTTTGCATTTCCTAACTAGATTAGAAATATGTACGTTAAATAAACCCTTATATACAAGTATGCTTTTTATTGTATTTACTATCTTTACATTCCTTTCATGGAAACTCACTTCTAACTTAATTTAAACACTTTGCAGAGCTGTTCAAGCAGCGTCTGCAGTTGGCATTCATTACATTTACTACTGCAGCTGATTACAAAAGGAAGCTGACTCATATGAATTTTGATATAAAGCAGCTGTGATATTTCAAAACAGAATACTGTTACATTTTGCAGCCAGCATGATTTACCTGTCTTTAATCCTGCAGTATTGAAATATCTCTGCTCACTCTAACATCTGCTTCTTATGAGTAGACAAACATCAAACACCTCCCACCAGCAACCAGATAGATGACAAAACACACACACACACACACACACACACATAGAGTGAAGGAGTGGTTTTCCTTCAGCAGGTAAAGATCCTGCAGCAGTCAAGCATCCATCTGGAAAAGAAGTCATGCTCATAAATCATAGCGTGCAGCACGGTGGGTTGGCAAAGCGCTGCGACCGCAGTAAATGTGCGTGTATTCCAAAAAAAAAAAGAAAAGAAAAAGATGTTTGTGGAGAAGCCAGGGCTCCATGTTTCCCAGCAGCAGTGACCAGAGCTGCAGACTGTAAAACACTTAGCCTGGGTTAATGAAGCTACTGCTGTGGACGGCATTGACCTGCATGTGCAGAGACGAGACCGCTAAAGCACACTTCAGTGGTGTTTCACTGACAGTCCACACACATGTGTCTTTGAGGATCTGACGAAGTCAAATGATTGTGTTTAATAGAGTGTTTTAATATGAACATTTGGTATATATATATGTGTGTGTGTGTGCAAATTCAAGCTTTAAATATAAATATATGCATACATTTTTTGTATTATTGATAAATTCTTTCCTGCTACTTTTATAATATTTGCATGAAGCAGCTGTAACACACAACAGTGTCCCCAGAAATGAATAAATTATTCGGATTAACCTATAAAGTCCGACTGCTACTTTAGTGTCAGTTCCCAAATTATTTCTCGTCTCTGTTTAAACGTTACTAAGTGATTTATCATCAGTCATTATAATATTATCCTCTGTATTATTCATCTTTGAAGGAAAATCAGGTATTTTGCTACATTTAATTCATTGATCTTGTGATAACTCTCAAGATTAATCTGAACTTTTATGATCATCAACATAATCAATGAAACATACTGAAAAACATAAAAGAGGATATTAGATGATAAATATGTGATAAATTACTTGAAAACAGCTAAATAAAAAGAAAAATTAAATTGGGTCTTTATGGGATCATGTCAGTTGTATGTGTTGTAATGTGTTATTTTACTAACATGTGATGTATTTTTCACTAAAAGGTTTAAAATGATGGGAAAACAGAGATCAGATGAAATGAGCTAAAATGTGAGACTGAATGAAAACGATGATTCAAGAGTTTATGGGTGATTTTTTTAATGCGTATAGAGTGTTTACAAAGCACTTAGCCTTATATAAGTCATTTATAAGGCTAAAGTGGTAGCTTTTTATGGACTATTTTAGACTATTTAGACTGTCTGCTTTGGAAAACACATGTATTATGGGTTTGTGGCAGGGCCGTTGCTAGGCATTTGGGTGCCCTAAGCACAATTGCTTTATGGGGGAAAAAAAAGAAGCCATATACTCAACTTGCTGAAATACACACAGGTGTCATAGGCTATAGACTGTTTATTAAAAACAACTGACTTTCAGTACAAACATAAAGC
>JAPSES010000097.1:17477380-17489685 GCA_029822895.1 Maxillicosta whitleyi | reverse complement strand
CCATCAGTGTCACTGCAAATCACTAAATCCAATCAAATCTTCATCCTCTGTGTCACTTTGAAACAACTCCGCCCACTAGAAGAGGTGGGGCTTCCTCTTCTACATCACTTACGTCAGTTACCGCCAATGTTGAAATTATCAACACAGGCCTAGAGCGCCCTCTTTGAAAATAACATGTGAAATGATATAATAATGTGTTGTAATTTCACACAAAAGTCGCTCCAGTGTATAAGTCGCACCCCCAGACAAACTACAAAAAAAAAAAAACTGCAACTTATAATCCAGGAAATACGGTAACAAATTAGCACAAGTAATTATAGCTCAATCTTTAACCGTAACACTATGGAATATGTGAGGAATCAGAAATTAATATTTTAGTCTTGGATCTTACTTTTAATTACCTTTTTAAAAAGGAAAATCATTCCAGACTCTTATGAAACAAAGGAACAGCTTTAGCTCATGCTGTAAGAATATCCAACTCAACTGAAATATACATTCAACAAAACAGAAAAAAGCTACAGAAAAGAGTAAACTCAGTATCAACTCAAAACAAATCAAAACTGTCCCAACCATGCATGCTGGGAAACTCCACCCAGCTGCTCCTCCAGCATGTCATAATATCATGGGGTAGATTTTATTCTATGGTTTTTAGTAGCAGTTTTTACTGTTAGCATATCGGTAGTGTATGTAGAATGGAACCAGTCATAATAGATTTCATTGCAAACTATTGCTGTTGATTAAAATGGAACTGATTTCCATAATTTGTATTTGCCAACCCCTGAAATCCTTTTTACAGTCCTGAAGTGAAAATATTTGGATTAAAGGGGCAGAAGTACAGGAGCCAGAACAGTCAGAGGTGAGCTAATGCTAAGTGCTAACCCAGTGAGTCGGTAAAATGGTAGTTTTTCAGTAAATTAAGTAATTTTTTTAAGTCTTGTTATTGTAACCTATTAAACTTGAGCTGTCTGTCAGAGGGAAAAGGGTTTTATTAAATATACAGAAAGACTGTAAGTCTGACTGAAGGCAAGGCAGCTGTCAAACAGACCTGTCAATCAAAACCTGTCGATACAACAGAGTTCAGACCTGCATTAATAATGGACCACAACACTTTCCAAATACAGTAGAACCACATAGTACAAGTCTAATTCCTTCCATGACAGAGCTCGTTTTCTAATTTAATCATTTTACAAATCAGTTGTCCCTGTTGAAATGAACTGAAATATAATTAATCTGTTCCAGCCTTAAAAATCCTTTTTTTTAAGGGTTTTTAAAACAGAAAAGGTGCTGTTAGGAAAAAAATAGTAATTATGAAAACATAATAAATTAAAATGTAAATGAAATAAACTGGTTTTATGAACTGATTTACCTTCAGTAGTATTTCCTATTTTCTATTCTACTTATATTTCCTGTGTATTGCTTAAGCACAACCCCCCCCCAAACCCAAAACAAAACAAAAAAAATTCTTTGTACATGCAAACTTACTTAACAATAAAGACTTTTCTGATTCCGATCTTTGCCATTTGAGATGGTATTTTCTGAGATTTTCAATGGAAGCCAACCCTAGAAGCATTAGAATTAGAACTTTAAGATACAGTTACATTTGCTTTATTTTGGAACTGAGGCCCTTTGGATGGGACCTATTTTATCCTTTATTATGAGCAGCCTCTTTGTGGATAAACGGGAACAGACAGATTTTTAAAGGCCTGTATAATCATAACCATTGGCAAGAAAAACCAATAGTTGATCAATCGGCCAGTGTTACTCCAAATACTTGTAACACAAATGCATTTAGTTTCCACTTCATTACATCATTATTGATTTGTTGAACATCTAACTGTATAAAAAATAATCCATATACGTCTTAATCACTGAATATCAAATGGATCATAGAAGATGGAGGTGAAAGCATATTTAAGGTATTATTTCCAGTCTAAATGCTGAATATTATCCATTGGCCAGTGTTTGCAACCACAATATATAAATATAATTTGGCTGGTTGATTGGTTGACGTCCATTCTAAGTCTGTTCTGACACTGATGATGCCCACTTTTAAAATTTCTCTTGTCTGACATTTTTTCTTGAATCCGCATACAGCGTCCTCCAAACAGAGAAGACTGGTATCAGGACACACTTGCACTGGTCGCAGTGTTGTGTTTACCACAGCAACTGGAGAGGCAGGAATCTGAGAAAGCAGGGTATGATGGGAAAGTCATTGGGTGGGTTTGGGTTGGGAGGTATTTTCAGAGCTGAAATTCCTTCAGGTTATTCCTGGATTCAGATCCTGGGACAGACGGTGGTCTCGAGATACAGACCACCTGCCGAACACAGAGTTTACTGTTTGAACACAAAAGGTCAAGTCAGCTGAGAATAACAGACACGATCAGGACCGGGGTTCTAACGGGTTGTGCTCTTTCACGATTCTACTTCAACCTATAAATACCCAGCATTACTTTTGTGGCAGTTCCCAAATGATCTCTCTTTTTAACCTTTCTTCTGTGTTTTATCACCATTTCTAATATTATCTTCACTTTTTTAAAAGTGAAAATTTGATATATTTTTTAATTATTTAATACATTGATCATGTACATGTTCATAAAAGTTCAGATTAAAGTTGAGGGTTATTATATCAGAAAGAGAGGAAACTGATTCAACTCCACGGGTTTTACTGGTGAATCAATGTTGTGGAAGATGACTGTGTTTCCACGGTAACTACTGCACCTCTGAATGTCCAAATGTGTCATATCTGATGACCATGAAAAGATGAGGAACTGTATTTTACACCAATTATTTTCATGTATGGACAGGATTAGTGGATCCACAGGTATTGAACAGTATAGATCAGTTGATCGTTTTGGTCAAAGGTGGTTGTTTGGATCTTTATGTGTTAATGGGTTCCTAGATGTTCTGTTTACATTTTGTAAATACAGATTTATTTATCCACTGATACACTTGCATTGCACACAAGCTCTGCATTTGACTCATCTCAGTCAATAATAGACTAATTCCACTTCAAATTAATAACTTTGTCAAGTGCACTGGCTGGAGAATTAACCTTAGCATACATGTTTTTTTTTGATAATGGTGAAAAAAGGAAGACATGCAGGGACCCCACATAGTGAAGTCAGGTTCCATACAGGAATCCAACTCAGCCTCAAATCCTGGATGTGAGGTGACAGCGCTAACCACCGAGCCACCACGTTACCCCACTGATGTGTTATTTTTCTTCAAAATCTGTATTTCCAATGTAGTGGGCTAATATTATATGACTGTGATCACCACTAAGTTTGAGAGATTCCAATCATTAGTAAAAGTCCACTGGATACTGGTATGCCTACCAAAAAGTGCTCCTCATACATGAGTGAGTGCAGAGGCATTCACCTCACCACAGCTCTTCTAGTCTTTCCTGCAGCTGCAATCACGTCCTTAAAGGGAAAGCTGAAAGCGTGAAGAGAGCAAACATGAAGGCAGGATTCCTGTTGCATTCTGGGCCTGCCATCACATCCTGTTGGCTGAGCCATTCTCTCACAGGACAAACTACAGAGCACCTTCATCCAAAGGCACTTTGGGGTCCACTGGGGGGGGTGTTCAAATATAGAACATGAAGAGGCGCCTGACAGGAGGTGACTGAAGCTTAATGTGCAACAAGCAGCAGGCACAACATGAAACAAACTCAAGAGTCGTAAATACACACACACACACACACACACACACCAAAAGGGAAGTGGACTGGTATCATGTACAGCGAGCCTTCTTCTGTTCAGGCTTAATACTGTCTAACTATTGCTCACACCTGTTCCCTGTGCTTATGTAAGGCACTGCTTAGATACAGCGGAAATGAACCGCGGGCTCACACTGCATGCCAACATGAAGACTCAGGGGCGTCCCCCTTTTTATTCGCCCACAAGAGCCCGTTCGTTTCTCAACAGCCTCTGCATGTGTTTAAAGCAACTGCACAAGTGATTGGAATAAGAGTACGACAGCTAAACCAAGACTGGGTTATGCCAACAGGGACTACTCTTTAAACTAGCTTAGGTCATGATTTAACTTTAAACACACACCGACTGAACTTAACATCATGAGTTTTTCGACGCGTCCACAGCAGGTTCAGTCTGAATATGAAGGGTTGTCCATCCCTCTCAAATCTAAAATGTAATATTACATGAATGACTTGATTTTTACTCGGACTCAACAACGAACTGCTTAGATTTTGGTAAAGTTTAATCGCAAAATATATTTCTGGTGGATACATCTGATTGAATTTATGATGAAAAACTTAATTTGTTCATTATAAAAATTAAGTTTTCAATGCAAAGTGCAATGACTACAAATTAAAAAAGGTGTGTGGGTGCAGCCAAATGGTAACGGTTGATATTTTTACAAAAATCTAAATGTTTGTGAATAATATAGAGTTAAACAATGTTGTTGGAAATGATTCTTAGTGCTTTGTATTCTTTCACTCTATCTTTTTCAGCTTCTGTAACCCAAGGCTTTTATCAAAACCCCAGAAAAACTTTTATGTAGTAACACAACCTCCACATCAGGGGTGTCAAACATGCGGCCTGGGGTCAAAACCAGCCCGCCAAAGGGTCCAGTCCGGCCTATGGAATGAATTTGGGAAATGCACAAATTACACTGAATATATTAACAATTATCACCTTAGTTTCGGGGTCCATATAAAGACCTACTTTTGTCTCAAGTGAGTTGGAATAGTCAAATGTTACCAAAGTAACCTACAGATAATAACTTCAGTGTTTCCCTTAAATATAAAAGCATAAAATTGATTAAAAAAAAAAAAAAAAAAAAAATTCAAGTTGTTATTGTTATTCACATTTTTAAGGATCATTTGTAGATGCACACATTTTCAACATGTATTTTGACTTTATTTTACTGTTATTTATTTATTTATTTTTTTATCAATCTGGCCCACATTAGGATATATTTGACTGTATGTGGTCCCCGAACTAAAATGAGTCTGACACTCCTGCTCTACATGAACAAAGAGTCAAATAGCTATGCATAAAACTAACCAAAACTGAACTGGAGTCAAAAACTGACGTAAACATTGAATAGAATCAAGACAAAAAAAAAAAGAATGTTATAGTAACTTTAACCTACATTAATGTTCTGCACCTAAATATCATCCAAGTGACAGAGGTTTACATTTCAAACTTTCTACTTTTTTTAATGCACTGAGCAGGAATGAATACGTTTGCAAACTCAACACAACAAAGTTTTATGATGGGACACAAATCCTGGTCTCCTGGGAAGTCCATTAACTTGTAGTGTTTCATTATAACCACCTTTTACTGAGGTTTTTCCACATGGATACTATTCCTCCATACTGTCAGTTATACCATGCACATTGAAAATGTGTTGCCCAGGGCTGATTATTAAGGGTTCAAAAGTGTCAATTCAATAGTGAGGACAGGCTCATCCTCGGGGCCTCCAGCTGACAAAGGCTTTCCTTGGCTCTTCTGTTCCTTTGAAATCAAACATCACTTGTATTTTCTGTGTTACACCTCAGTTCAGCCCTGACATTTGTTTGCCCTCAGGTTCTGCGTAATGAAAAAATGTCTCAGCGTAGAAAACGACTCCTCGGATTACAGCAAGAACCACTAAAGCAGAAAAATAACAGGAAAAGAGAGACTAATGTCCAGGTTCAGGAGGGAACTGTGTCACCCTTTCTTTTCCTTTTACTCCTCGAGGTTTTTATTCAATGTGTCAAACCTACCAGAGGGCCAAAAATAATGCTTTACAGTAATGGATTACTTTTTGCTGTAGCACAGTAGTGTAAGGCATTACTAAATCATTCTCAGTAATATTATACTCTGTACATGTTCAATAACACGTGCATTACAACACACTTTTCACCCATAATTTAATTGCTCAAATGAAAAAGAAGAAGAACAACAACAAAAAAGAAACAGTACGACAGTGAGACCTTAAGGAATCAAACATGCATCTGTTGGTGTTCAGCCAATGGGTGAAGGCGGCAGAAGACAGTCCACTGTCCACATGGATGTATGCTCATTATTAACCCAACTCCTGCTTTACAGAAGCTAGTTAGCATTAGCATGACCTCTGTGATCAGCAATGACAAGGTAAGCTAATGATTCTAGGACTAATTAGAAATCTTTTTGTATTGTGGATTTATCTACTGGCGTCCTTGGCCCCGCCCCCTATTTGAGCATGGAAAATGTAGGAAAAAATGTAAGTGTTTCTGCTGGGAGTCCAACACCGTAGCGTTACTTACGGAGCTATCTGTCCACATGTACTTCGGGGTGCAAATTTATGTGTCCCAAGGGTCTCCTATCTGTTGTATTGGGGGTTGGGGGGGCATGGGTTCTACTGCACATGCACCATTTATGACGAGAGTCTGTATGAAAGTCCAAAGTAATACAGGAGTCATTTAATGCATTACAATTCTGAGACAGTAATATTGTGACGTAAGCAATTACTTTGAAGAAACACCAAAAACAAAAGTAATCTGTAATGGATTACAGTTAGGAAGGAACTTGCACAACCCTGCAGAGGCCTGACCAAATGTTCTCCTGTTTGACTAAACGGTTCCTGTTCTTGCAGGAAATTGAAGCAAGATTTATGAATGTGTTTTGGCTCCAAACGCTGTCACCTCTGGGGAAATATCACAACTTCTCCTTCATTCACTAACCTCTCCATGTTGTCTAGAAAAGCACTACTTGTTCTTCTTCATGTCTTGTCTTTGTTGGTTTTACGAGAGGACAAATCGAGCTGACAGACAGAAGATAAAGCAGGGGATTCAGTTTGACATTTCCCAGAGTGCATTTGTCATTAGTGATTTTCTCCACCTTCCAGTGACTGATGTATCGCCGTCTTTAGTCTGTGTTCAGAGGTAATTGATTTTGTCGGATGGCTGCAGGCTCCCTGATTGTGTTTGTGAAAAGGTCAGGAGAGGCGGAATGGTTTTTGTAAGAGGTGTGTTTTAAAGGTCTGAGTCATGACCATCTGGGGCTTTCATATGTTTTTGATGAAGGTTTTCAGGTTCTGGAACAATCTGTGTTTGATAAGGTTTCACTGTCTTTAATGACTAACGAACTCAGATACTCAATAAAGTCTATGACATTTGGGGTTAGTGAAGAAGGTTGTTTATGTGACCTGTGTTTTACATTCAAACACTGCCTCTCTACTTTTAGGGGTTTTTTTGTCTTTTTTACACACATTTATATCTTGCTTTGTACACTATCTCTACTGTTGAATATTTATGTCAGTTTGTCTTACACAAGGATAGGCTTTAGTCATGAATAGAGCTGGGAATATCAGAGTACCTCATGATACTATGCAGTACCTGATACATGACATGTGATCATTTCCTTATATGGATATACTGCAATTATTGATATATTGCTCTTAATAACCTACAATATATCTGTGTTTATAGAGGTGAAACAAACACAAACAAAAACATACATTTCATAGTTTATATTGTAGCATAATTTAACCATTTAATATTTTTTTTTAAACAATAAAAAAAAAACAATGACACTGTTTTAGTTCAACAGAACTGGAAACAGGATTTTTTTTTTTTTTATGTTTTTCACTGTTTTAAACTATTTCAAAAACACCATCTCGTGTCTCTACAGCGTATATGTTTGTGTTACCTCTATTTCATATGTTTGAGACATTTCGTAAATATAATAAAGTCCTTCTCCATTTTTGTCCCATTCACACTAGAAAAGACAAAGTCAGTTCATCCTTCATATTTAAACAATACAAATTTGTTTGTTTAACTCCACCGTTATAGTCCAACAGATTAGTGCCGGTGTTTGGTTTTTCTTCTTCTGTGACTTCGGCCAAACTTTCAGTCACTGGTTTGAGGAGCGCCCCCTGGAGGACATGTACAACAGTGACTGGACTCACTAAGGAAAAATGATGAACTATATTTTAATAATAAGCAGTGACAGGTACACCAAACCAAAAAAAAGCATAAACAATTTGAACTTTGACCTACATTTCCCAAAATGCGTTGACATCTATTCTGGATCACAAATCTATGAACTCGATTTAGGGCAGGGTCATCATTAAAAAATCCCCTGATTCACAGCGAGAGTGCATCAATAATCAGGTATAAGATTAAATATCATGATAATTCACCATATTGATACTTTGTTACCATTGAGGTCACTTTTTGAAGGTCTTGGTTTCGTAATAATGGTCATTTTTTTTACTCAACCTCGTCTGTGTATGGGGGAAAATAGGACCCTGGGTTTAATTTAAAGACCACAGTAGCAGGGCTATCACTTAACTGCCCCTGCATGAGCTGATTAATTTCAGTGTGATTTATGTGACTTTTCTTTGTGGTGTCAGTTCTTGGTTCAGCCGTTTCGTAATAAGAACTTTCCACAGGACGTCCTAACTTATCAGTGGACTTAATTTTGGTGAAGTCCTGGTTCTTTCTGTGGTTCTGGGTCTGTCTCTGTGAATAAAAGTCTCTGTCGTCAGGCTGAATGTCTTGTGTTGGCCTGTGCAGTGGGTGTGGAGGAAATTCCACTTCTTCTGCTCTGTTCATCGCTGCTCAGACTTCAGATGATGATGATGATGATGGATCATTTGGCCTCTCACTGTTTCCCTCCATCAATCCCAGGATTCATTGGTAGTCCGACTATGCACGACGCTGCCAGGGCTCCTGCCATGTTTTCAGGTTTCAGTCCCAGGAGACCACACACACAGATCCACTACCGTCCTGACCCTGAAATCCACACTGTGTTATGCTCTGATGATTGGACATGACGTGTCTTTGAAAACAAAGCTTCTTCTGAGCGAATCATTCCCTGAGCTTTAAATTCAATGTGTTTCCACTTTGTTTTACATCACAGTGTTTTCTACTACTATGTTGAAATTGTTTCTTTTCTCTATGAACTGGACATAATTGTGTTGAAACACCCATCTAAAGTTTTTGTCTTTGTCTCTTCTTGTCTTTCAGGCCCTCCAGTAAGTAGACCACCCCCCCTGTTTGACCTGCATGTGGTAAAGTGACCATGTTACCTTTGCCTTTTTTTGATGATTGTGTTTTGGTCTGATGGTTTGGACCATTTTATGGCTGTTAAGTCATAAACACCCAAGTAACCGCTGGCGACCAACAGCATCTACTGACCTAAACTGTTAAATACCTGTTGATCCACAAATCCAATCAATATATGTCAAAAAGAGGTGTAAAATACAGTTCTTTATCTTCTCAGGGTCATCACATATGACCTGTTGGATGCTCTCTAGTTGCTGTGGAAACACCAACATCTTCTATAACACTGAGCCCATTTACATTCACACCAATACTCTGAACATTGTCCAATTTCTGGACTTATCAGATTATTGTAATAAAAAATGTAATAATAATCTGATCATCTTTATCCGATACCAGCAGTTATGTGATTATCTCCCAATATTCCAATATGTTCATGCATCTATATGGGTGAATCTGTGCATGTATAAAAAAGAAAAAAAAGTTTTTGTAGTCCTGTTAGCTCCTCCCACATTAGGACAGCTAATGACACTGACACTGTAGGTGTCAAGATAAGACCAGATGTTTTGAAAATGACAGGCAGTGTACATCTTCCGTCATAACTTACATATGTACGCTGAAAGAAATCAAATAATGAACTGAAACATAAAACTGTTTTGTTTTTGTTTTTTACTATTCAATAAAATTATTCATTTCTGAAGTGCCTGTAAATGTGTTGTTTTTGATTATGGCAGTTATCATCTTTATGTAAATGGACTCCCCAGTAAAGCCCATGGAGTTGGATCCATGACAGTGGACAGACACACTTGTTTTTTTTTTTTTTTATATTCTGTTATTGATATCTTTGCCGAAAAGGTCACTTTTTCTTCAGTTTTCTCTATTTTGATATAATAACATTAAATTCACTCTGAGATTTCATGAATAGCTAAATTAAATATAAAAAAAGCATTATTTACTGTGAAAAAAGGAAAATACAGAGGATAACATTATACTAGATGGTGATAAATAACTGAAAAGTAGTTAAATAGACAGAAAAAAACTCATCTGGGAACTGATATAAAGGTAGCACTGGGTCTGTGTGGGTTAAATCAGCCTTTGCCTCTGCTGAGTGCAGTTCTGTCATCATATTAGTGTGGATCCAGCTTGGATTACTTGGAGATTAAATTAAGAGATTATACTTTCTGACTTGTCAGAATGTGAATGGCTTCCTCTGTTCAGATGTCTGTCAACCTGAACCTAAAACCTTATGTTTGAGAACAAATGAAGTCACCAGTCCTGTTTCCATGTGGGGATGCACCAGTATAGAGGATGAACATTAGTATCAGATGAAATATACTGACAATGAATGAACATAGACAACAACTGTTCACTGATCAGTTTGTCCTATTGATCAGATGTTATCGTAAAGATGTTTTCAGAAAGTTGTTTAGTTGATTGTGCTCATTTAAGACCCAATAAAGACCCAATGTTACTTTTATGGCAATTTCAAAATGAAGTTCTCTTTATTTCTGCCTTTCTTAATTGATGTATCACCTTTTCTGTTATGATATTATCCTCTGTATTTTACTTTTTAATGTAAATCATTGATTTTTCTATATTTAATTACAGATCATGTAGATGTTCATGAAAATTCAGAGTAAATCAATTGTATTTATATCAAAACAGAGAAAAATGAACAAAACGTTTATTTTTACACCAAAGGTATTGCTGACTAAATGTAAATCCCAGTGTGTCCATCCACTGTCATTGATCCAACTCCAGGTTTTACTGGTGAATCACTGTTGAAGAAGATGACGGTGTTTCCATGGTAACTACAGAACCTCTGAACATCCAAATGGGTCATATCTGATGACCATGAAAAGATGAAAAACTGTATTTTACACCAGTTATTGACATGCCCTGATAGGATTAGTGGATATACAGATATTAAACAGTTCCATCAGTAGATGGGTTGTGTCACCTGTGGCTGTTTGGATCTCTATGGGTTGAGACACAAAACGATAATTTCTTTGTTCCTTTCTACAAAATGGATTAAAAAACATAGCATCAAAAACAGAAAATAAGTTTGGTATCCATATCAGTGCATCCCTGTTTCTACTGATACGGCACTAATAAAAATTAAGCCATTTACATTTGAACCCATTCAACATCTATTAGTCACTGCATCTTTTTATGTCCCTAGCCTACGGGAAACTTGGTATTTATACAAATATGTATATAAATATTTGCATATTTGCATTGTGGTTATACATGCACATGGTGTGATATGGGGGTGGGGGTTACTGGGAACTGTTATATTATAGGTCATTATGATAGTATTTTACTGGTCGGACCCACGTGAGATTGAATGGGTCTGAATGTGGAACCTGAACTATAATGATTTTAACATCCTTTTTGGTTAATATATGCAGTGTAGTGTAGTGTAGTGCATTTCACACATTCATCCCACAGGCCGGACTGGACCCTTTGGTTGTGGCCCGCAGGCCGTATGTTTGACGCCCCTGAACTAAAGCGTACTATCTTAAAGGAAAGCTTCCTGTGCTTTGATGGTATCATGACCACTTCTCTTAAACATCTGGTCACTATGAGTTTGACTTTTGCGCAGTCGTGTCAGTTTAATAATCACCTCTGCCAAATCTCCCTCCCTGGAAAATATGAGGGATTATTCGTACGGAGGAGGGGGAGGTTTGAAGGTACATGAGGTCAGACAGCGAGGTGGATTTTCCACTCTCAGGACACTTCCATCTCAACAGGATCCCAGAGTTTTAAACTCAATCACACATCACATTTCACGCAGCAGAAACCTACAGCTTAGAAAAGCTCCATTACACCGATCATGCCTTCATTTATCAAGTGGCGGTTGCACTTTAAACTGATCTTCACCTGGAGGTCTCCAGCATTTTTGCATCTGTTTTCCAATGAACCGCCATGCTCGAGTTTAATCCACAGATTTCTACAGCAGAAGAAGAACAAATCAGCCAAAGAATAGGGGAAAAAATGTGCAGATAAATGGTGTGTCCACTTTGGCCGTAGGGTTCTAGAAATTCCACTAAGTTCCCAGTGACTCATTTTGACACTAATATTTGATCTTTTGTTGCACTGATCACCAGATAAACACAAAACCATCATATTAGTGAATATATAAGTGAACCTTAGCAGATTTCTCCTGCACATATACATCTATTTTTTATTTAACCAGATAAAATCCCATTGAGATGGAGATCTCTTTTATAAAATTGACTTGGCCTAGAGGTCAGAGGTCAAGCAGCACAATTCATATAATAAAAAACAGGATAACAGATCGGTGATA
>JAPSES010000097.1:17445408-17459907 GCA_029822895.1 Maxillicosta whitleyi | reverse complement strand
ATATATATGAATAACATTTTTGTAGTCTGGTATTTAAAGTTTGGAGGTAAAATGAGTTTGACACAACTGATAATATCTTTAATAATCTTTAATTATTTTTTAATTCATTGGAACTAGTCTGAATTGGGGCCTTTGGTGGGCCGGTTTTGGCCCCCGGGCCATATGTTTGACACCCATGTCATTAAAGGGAACATTTTCTAGTTTGTTTAATGCAACAGAAACTCAACCTTTACCGTATCAGCTCAAATGTCACCCTGACTTGGGGAAAAGAATGGATTTGAAAACATTAAAAGGGTCAAACTTTTGGCATCGAGTGTATTTTTCATGCAGGGGGTGTACAGTCTGTGTTGAGTGAATCCTGAGTGGTGCTGGTCGTTGTTTCCATCCCTTCAGTGGGTCAACAGTTCAAACAGTCGGTCCAAAATCCACTAGCATGCATGAAGGAGTTACTGATGATCCCTGCCACCACCTCAGCACCTCCACCTCCATCACCCCACCACCTCCATGTGTCATTCATCATGTGAATGTGTTTTAAAGTCACTGAGTCACAGCTTCACTCACCCCCCCCTCCCCCCCCTCCTCCCACCATCTCTCCCTCCCATCATCTCTGCTCTCTAACTGTGTACGACGCTATACAGGGGGCTCATGGGTTAGACGGCAGACCAGGTCCAGTGGTGAGTGGCTCAAGTCCTGTTCGGTCCCCCTCACCCTCCTCCTCCTCCTCTTCCTCCCCCACCCCCCTGCTTCTGCTACAGCTTGCTGGATGTCTGCTTGTCCTGTCTGCTTGCTCTTCCTGCTTGTCTTATCTCTTTTGGTTCTTTTTCTTCCTTCGGTACCACGGTGTGGACAGAACCGTTCAGGGCTGGGTTTAGAGGATTCACTGTGAGACAAACATCAGTTCAATACAGGCGTAGATACACATCAACATAACATCCTACATATGTACTATGATTATGAGTAGAATATTTGTAAAGTCTAGTTTAGAATTACCATCAGATATCATTTACATACCGACACACCACATCATCGAACCAGAACCGTCAGGCTCTGAGGCGAAAGTACTAACCAGCACACGATTATACTGCCTTAGTTAGTTCATTAGTTACTTAACTTTACTTTAGTTTCCTGCACATAAAATCATCAGATAACAAAGAAAAACCCAACAGGAACAAGCAAAATATTCGGTGCTCAAAAAGGAGTCGAAAGAAATATAGCTTAAAGACTCCCAGCACTTTTTTACAAATGAATAATTAAATTGATTCATCTTCTTTTTTTTTTTTTGTTAACACACTTTTTTTTTCTTTTTACATGTTTACAATAACACAAAACATCCATGCAAACCATTCACGTATACTTTTCATTCACCTCAAACACAATCACATTTGTGTAATCAGCCATTTTTAATATAAACTATAATATTTATATGCAAATTAATTATTTATTACAAATCCAATTGTTAATTAATGTGATAATCTACTAATCATGATAGTATGTGGTAATCATTTACAAATAGGCAATAAACAATAATATCTTATTTTATGCATTCTTCTCTATTATCACTAGATATTCACTTGTTAACAGATAATGTTTTATATTTCCTTATAGTTGTATAATTGTAGTTGGTAGACATACTCATCTTTAATCTGATCTACAGCTATCATAGGATGGCTTTAAAATAACATCACATTCTGAAAATGGGCCTGTATCTGAATTTCTATGCAGTCATGTGATCATCCTCTGAGCTCAGCCCTTCTTCTCCTGCCTCATGAGTCTTTACCAGCAGGGGCTGCAAAGCTGCCTTTGCTAAGATCTATCCAAAAGGAGCATGCAGAGACGCCATGCTGCATGTTGATATATTCTATACTGTAGCACAAGTGGACAGCTGAATTCCGTACAGCTGTGGATGAAACCCGAGGTCTTCCTCTCCAATCCTGACTGCTACTCAGACAGAGACCTGCAACTGTTCACCTTTGATTCATTTTCCCTCTTTTTATAACAGTGTGCACAGTACTTCAACAAGCTGCAGGTGTACGGTACTACAGGACAGGAAATGACACCTGAACTCTTCTCTGACTTCAAATCCGCTCCAATCTGAATTAAACAGTCCGACACCTGTTTACGTTCACCTGAAACCTTGTTGATGTACTGAACTGAAACATTTATTGACAGCATTTTGTTTAGTCCTGCTGTGTTCACATTGAATGGCAGTTATTCATTTGTGTGTGTTTTATTTAAAGGGTCTAATAGGACCAGCAGGTGTACCAGGACCAGCAGGACCAAAGGGGGAGAGAGTGAGTATATTCATGTATATTCATCAGATAAATGTGGCCCAAATCCAATGTTTTCACCCATATGTGACCTGTATCTGATCTGTTCCAGACAGTTTGAACAGGCCTAATCTGACCCAGACCACTTTTATATGTGGTCCTAAATCTGATGTTTTACAATGTGACTTCAGTCTGAACGGCCAGGTCACATTTATCCATAGCTACTTGTTCTATTTAAGTTATGTTTTGTATTTTATTATTATAATGCATTATCATTATTAGAATTACTTTTGTTTGTTTGTTTGTCTGTCTGTTTATTTGTTTGTTTGTTTTGTTACTTGCTAAAAAAAAAAAAAAAAGAAGAAAAATGACTATTTCCACAATTAGGGACATTGTATGGACACAACATTTGCAATCTACAACGTAATGGTTGCCCTGTGATATATGTGATGTGTCTCACTGCAGAAAAATCAATAAAATATAAATTAAAAAAAAAAAAAAAGCACACAAGCGAGAGGCAGAATAATGAGAATACATCTTTTCTTATCATGATATGGGAAAGAAACTAAATGTATTATACTTTTTGTAAAATATCTAAAATGTATGAATGACATGTAAATACTAGTACAAATGCACTGAAATCAAATAGAGTGACATCGTAGTGATTTGAGGAAAATGTGTTATGGAGCTGATGGTGTAAATACAGCAGAGACAGGGTTAAAGTTCACCAGTACCAGCTGTTCAATTACACAGAGACTTGGACTTTTAGGAAGTCCGTTCTCTGGGACCGTTCTTACCTGTATGTCCTTGATGTTGTGAATCGGCTTTTGTTTAGTCTAGTGACAGATCACCATGGCAGCAGATTGGTTTAGTGTACATCCCTAAAATGAGTCCAGGGTGCTCCAATGCTCAAACATTAGTTCCACTTGCTACATGTTCTAACTTGGAGGGAAAAAAACACACCCAGAAGTGATTCTGTAAACCTCACCTCACCCACACCCCCTCTAGGGGGCCTCCCCCACAGTTTGACAAACACTAGCCTTGAACTTAACACATTCTGAAATTATATAATATAATAATTTGTGAATATTTTTGTGTTCACTACAGGGTGAAAAGGGAGATGCAGGATTACCAGGACCAACTGGGCCTCAAGGCATCCCTGTAAGTCTGTCACTGTTTACTCGGAACATCAACATCAGATGCACAACATTGGGTTAAAATCAGTATCAATAAGTCAGTCAAAACAAAATACAACTGCTACCTTCAGATCCCTTCTCTGCGCTCTGTTCATTTTGTGCTGGTCATTTAAGACAGTGGTCCCCAAACCCCGGGCCCGGTACATGGATCAGTTGGTGCCGGGCCACCGGCCGCTCCAAGAAATAACTCATTATTTCTGTTGTATGTATTATGAGTCTGAACAATCTTTTATTTTGAAAAATGTTTTATCTTGAAAAATGACTAGATTCTCTAGGTTCAAACTGCCAACTTTATTTCATCTGTTAAAAAAGAAAAATTAATTTCATGAGTATTTGGTAGTAATAAAACACGTTGTGTATTTAGATAATAGAGAAAAAAATGCTGGTTCTTGTTCTTTATTTATTTTTCCACATGTTTTTTTTTTTTTTCATGTTAGTTATTACACCACCCCCACCCCAGTCCACTTTTAAATTGTGAAGCGTTGAGCAGATGATTAAAAGGTTGGGGACCACTAATTTAAGACACGTGCTAACTCCATTACAGAGCTAATGAGTGTTTTCGGTGTCTTTATCCACAATAACAACCAGATTACACTGTTTACAGAGTTGGATAGGTTGGTATTTTACAAACTTCCTTATTCTCGATTCCTTCAATTTGCTTCCTCTCCACAGCTGAAACAACACTAGCTACCGTTACTGTAAAATTCATCCAAGGTTGTTACTTCAAAGACGTTCTGACCAGTTCCATCATCTATATAATATACTGTATATATACGGGAAGTGGACTCTGTGTGTGTGTCTCTGGCATCACCATAAGTCTGTACACAGCTGACTGCTGCAGTCTGTCATATGGAACAGACTAGTGAAAACTCATAGACTTTATTTATCCCATTATGAGGAACATTCAGAGTTAACAGCAACAAACTCCAATAAGCAACTGCAGAGAGAATTTAGATTTAAATTTTATTTATGTTTACAATAAAAATAAATACAATAAAATGTAAAATGCTTCTTTTTGTTGCTTCAGTTTAGCCACATTAACAGTTATTTTGGTTTCACACACAGATAGTTGGTGTTAAAATAGCAAAATCTAATGTTCTTTGCTGTGAATATTATAATAATTATGCTGCAAAATCTATTGACAATACTTGATGATGATGATGATGATGATGATGGTAAACTGTTTCGAACATAAGTACAAAAAAAATGTAAAGGTGAACAAAAGGCAAAGAAAAATTATACATTTAAACAGAACACTTCAGAATATTTAAGGTGATTATTCATGAAATACAGTAAATTCACACAGTGTACAACTATTTCATTGCAGTGCTTTAACAACACTTTATGTCTGAAATAGAGGATATTTGTTCAATAACACACATTTGTATAGACGTTCATGCAAATTCTCTCTTATTTTTTGCAGGGTTTAGTAGGACCACAAGGACTCAAAGGGAACCGGGTAAGAACTTACCTCTAATGTTTCTCAGTCATAAAACCAAAGGCATGATTTACTGAACACACATGTTCCATCCAGTCTAATAGAGACAAATAGACAGCTATGTGTTCTTTGTTTGTGTAATATTACAGTGTGTGTGCTGTTACTGTTAGAATCATAAAAGGTCAAATGACTTCAAAGACTCCATACAGAAGGTGAATTAAAAAGGTTGAATATGAATAAATCTAGTTTTCCCTTTGATATGACACATGAAACGCAGGTAGATGAGTCAGGTAGTCAGCTGTGATAGATTTATTTAGTGATTTGAATAATTCATGTCAATGTGTCTTTTACCTTTTCGAAGGCCAATGTCATTGTTTTGCAGTGGCTTTGTTTTTACCGGGTGGAAGCACAGTCTAATTAAAGACAAAAGATGTTCACGTTAATGGTACGGCCTTAAAAAAATGTATTTAGTCAGTTTGGAATGACCCTTCTAGTCTTCATATGATAAACTGGGTTGATCACATCCAGGTTCCAGCTCTGGTTCCAGGGTCCCCCTTTGGCAAACACGGTCCCCTTTAACCCACAAAGACCCAAACCTCCACCAGTGACCAAAACCATCTACTGATCTAAACTGTTTAATACCTGTTGATCCACTAATCCTATCAATACATGTCAATAATTGGTGTAAAATACAGTTCTTCCTCTTTTCGTAGTCATCAGATATGACCTATTTTAACATTCAGAGGCTCTGTAGTTACCATGGAAACACTGTCATCTTCTACAACATTGATTCGCCAGTAAAACCCATGGAGTTGGATCAATGACAGTGAATGGAAACGCTGGGTTTATGTTCAGTTTATGACAGTTCGACTGAAAAAGACAATTCTTCTTCAGTTTTCTCTTTTTCTGATATAATAACCATCAACTTTAATCTTAACTTTTAGAAATCATGATGAGTTAGTTAAATATAGGAAAATACTTGATTTTCATAAAAAAACAATACACAAAATACAGATGATAATATTATAATCAATCAAGTTTTATTTATATAACAGCAAATTATAACAAAACTTATCTCATGACACTTTACATATAGAGCTAGTTGAAACCAGACTCTAAAGCCAATTTACAGAACGGAACCAGGGACTGATTGGATCTGAGGGACAGACACATGACAAAGGTGGTCCAACAGGACTGTGAACAAAGACACTTCGTTATCATAAATGCAGAGAACTCACTTATGGCGCGTTTCCACTCCATGATACCAGCTCTACTCTACTCGACTCTACACGGATCTTTCGCTTTGCCATTTATAAAAAAGGACCTGGATTATGGGTCCCAATACTAGTTTTTTAGTACAGTACTCAGTACTTTACAGTACAGTACTTTAGTACTCAGTCGAGGTTCCAAAATGTTGGGACCAACACCAAAACATGACGTCATGACACTGCAGACACTGATTGGTCAGACAGTTTTCTCTGTGACCCGCGATTTATAAATATCAGCAGAAGTAGACAGTGAACAGTGAAACGTGAATCCACATGATGACAGAACAAAACTACACCATAGACAGAACGTAGATTCAGTCTTTGGTGGTGGACATAAGACAGAGACGAGTTTTCGGCAACTCTGAACGCACAATGTAGGAGTAATGAGTTGAGCTGAGATGAGCTGCTCCCATGTAAGTGTAAGCACCACAGATAAACTGAGTAGAATAGAGCTGGTACCATGGAGTGGGAAAGCGGCATTAAATGCATTCATTTGTGAAATGCCACAGAAGCAGGTCTTTGTGGCCTTTGTGGGTTCAACAGGATGTGTCTTTCCACTGGTTTTCTTTAAATGAAATAAAGTCCCAGGGTTTTTTTCCAGCAGATGAAGGAGGATAATACCTCTGTATGGAACATAAACTAGATTTAGATCATTTGAACATCTTCCTCTTAGACTGAAAGCTAAGAATGGTTATTTCCCCTTTTAATTGTCACTAAGTGGAACAAAGTCCCTGCAAAACGATTTGGTATAAAGTTGTATTTGATGTTAGATTTGAATTTTTACTGTCTACATACCCCCCCTCTAAACAGAATGTTTCTGTTTCCTTCCCATTAACCTGTGACTCTTTAATATTCCAACTCCCATCTTCCAGTCTTCACATTTCATCCGCTCTGTCAGCACGTTCAGCCAGACTCCACAGCCTCAAACCAAACCAAACCAAACCAAGCCAAGCCAATCCAGACAGACAGACAGACAGACTTCCCAATCCGGCGCAGAATCCTCCTGTTCTGGCTGAACGTGCTGAAGGCTCAGCTCGGGGATGGTGTTGCTGTTTTTACTCTTTGTCCTGTCTTCCTCTGTTTCCGCAGGTCTTCCTCTCCCCTTTTTCCTTCCCTCCACTTTGCTCTGTGGCCCGTGGTTCTTTTTGTTTTTTGGCCGGGGTTGCCCCACTCTCTCCCTCTCACAAACCTTGGCCGTCGCCTCCTCCTCCTCTTCCTCCTCCTCCTCCTGCATTCTAATGTAGTCCCAGGTTAATCCTCCTCCTCCTCTTCACTGCTTAACCAGCCTCCCTGTAGTCCTTCCACCCTCCTGACCTCCCTTCTGCTAAACCTCAGACAGTGCTCTCCCACCACTGTCCCACTGTTAACCTATACTACATGAAGCCTGCATGGTTCCATTCACACAGAACCTGTCAACACACAGTTATGGGTTTAACAACGGGCCAGTCCATAGTCTGACCTTTGTGTAGTGGTGATTCCAGAAGTGAGTCTGAACCAATGCATTGAAAAAAAAAAAAAGGCCTGTACAAAAATAAGAACATTTAACTCATTATTGGGTCAAATTATCTACCAGTGCAGTAAGAAAATACAGTAAGTTTTCTTAAAATAACAAAACATTATCTATAGCGGTGGTTCTTAATTCCAGTCCTCATGACCCAGTGTCCTGCATGTTTTAGATATTTCCCTCTTCCCTCACACCTGGAAACCATTACATCGTTATCAAGCTTCTGCAGAGCTGATGATGAGCTGATCGTTAATTAAACCAGATGTAATGGAGGGAATTATCTAAAACATACAGGACACTGGGATACGAGGACTGGAGTTAAGAACCACTGATCTAAAGTTATGGAATGATAAAATTCTTATTTTAAGCAGAATATGTTTTGTTTTGTTTTGTTTCAAGTCTTCATAGGAATATGTATATATATATATATATATATATATATATATATATATGAAGATGTAATAACTCAATAGATATTATAAATATTATTTAAATTAGCATTAATATCTCACTGAAGCAGCTCAATATGAAAATTGTCTTAACAGGTCAAATAATCTTCAATCTTCAATAAGTACATGAATCTAAAAAAAAAAAATTATCTTTTAAGGAAAATATTCCAAATTCAAGTCAGTTTCAATTTGGCATCAATTGCAAAAATTGTCAAATCTCAAGGTTAAATTTATTTGTATAGTATATTTCCAACAATGCAAAGTGCCCAAAGATATAGGTAAAATACAACATATGATAAAACTAGTAAAAATATATAGATGTACAACATAAGATATACTAAAACTGACAAAACAGATCCACACTGATAGGATAATTAGTATCTAAAACACAACCAAAAGATAAAACAAATAAAAGTCAGACATTTGAAAACCAAATATCTTAAAAGAGTCTTTAAAAGAGATTTTAAGAAGGTTCTAGAACCTTGGACTTGAACATAAAATGATCTTAGATATATGGTTTTTGATATATATATATATCATTAACTGAAAAGCCGGTTTGTTGATGCATCAACATCTGTGGCATAAGTCGGTGTTCCTTTGCTGGAGACGACACATCGTGTGTTATTCTCTCTCCCTTCCATCACCTGACAGCGCCGAGCCTTCATTCAGTTCATGCCCATACTTTCAACAACTTTCAAACATGGAGCGCTAGGTAGTGATGATCAACAGACCTGCATTGTTGGTTTGTGTCCAAAAAATGTCACTTTATTTGCTAGGGTTAGGGTTAGGATTAAACTATTAGGTTTAGGATATACTAAACTATTAGGATATTAGGATTAAACTGACTGTGATCTAGAAAAATTCGTCGAAGTAATGTTCTGTGAACCACAGAAACACCAATACTGGTGTCTGGTCTGGTCATCGAGGGGTGATTGTGGGTTCAGAACCCAAACTAGGTCAGAACCACTGCTTTAAAGCACAGTGTGAAAGATAAAAAAAAACAAAAAAAAAAACATTCATTACAAGAATAAAGTCAGATTATGAAACCAGTCACAGTATCACAGGAGTAAACTGGTCATTTTATTTGTATGAAATGATTTAATGGAAGGTTCTGGTAAAACTTAACCTATATTCCAATGTGCATGGAGGAGAAAAACTATCTGTAGGTCCAAAACTCTAGCAGTCCATGTGTAGAACCTGAAAAAAATGACATTCACGTCATCTTTATCAACAGCTTGAAAAGTAATTAATAATATGAACATTTTCCACTATAATATGTTTGTATAGAAATGTCACTCCCACTATGATATACAATAATAATCCCTGAACATCCCATAATACATGAAAACATGTGATATTAGGTTTACATTTGTGTATTCATTTAAAACCTTGGTAAAGCATCATCTTCATTGGTGCTGAGGTAAATTAATACACACAAAACTTAAGTCTCAAAGCAGTGAAATAAATAAATAAATATTAAATTTACACTAAAAATGGCTCAGTTATAAAGCAGTTAGACAGTGATAAAAGTAAGATGAAAAACTGACAGTAAGGAACAAAAATTTAAAAAATAAGTGCGATTAAGTTAAAAAAAAAAAAGTGTATCAAACATCAGTTATTGTTTGATCATCAGTGTGTTCTGCAGATGACAGATAAACATGGATAAAACAGTCTGATTAAAGCCGCTCACCATCTGTACTGGCTTGAACCCTTGTTCCCTAACTCCCTCTACTTACCTTCCCTTTCCACTAAATGTACATTACAAATGTCTTTAAAAAAAAAAAAAAAAAAGAGCAACAAACACATTTACAGAAAGTTACTGACTTGTACCAGAGTCTAAACACCAAACAAATGAACTCATAGAGAAAAGGCAAAGCTTTGCTTCATTTGTGGCTGAATGAGGAGGACTAAAGTTTGTCTTTTTTTAATGCGCTATTGTTTGCAGGGAGAGAGGGGCAAGAAAGGCAACAGGGGGGCCAAAGGGGATAAGGGAGACCAAGGAGCACCTGGATTAGATGCCCCCTGTCCGTTGGTACGTCAGTACGATGTGGAAACAGGAGGCAAAAGGAAGGAGGCGCCGGACTCCTTTTGGCTCCGCTGTTCACTCTTTAACTCAGAGAGGGTTCGGTCCAACGGTCCACTGGACTCAGGCGGACCCGACCAGAACTCCTCCTGAGCTCCTTTTTCTTTCAGGAATGAGACCGACAGGAACCAGAACCACCGTTCAGTCCAAAAAAGCCTGTCCTCCGGGTTTCAATGGACACGTCAACCAGCAGAACAGTCCAAACAGGTCCAACCCGACCCGTCTGGAACTGAACCGGCAGATCCATTTGGAATAAAGCAGCAGCAAAACTCTGGGCTGATGTTTCAGCTGATTTGGCTTATTTGGTTTTGCACGTATTTCAATGAGCCCGTTTACATGACCATAAAAATCCAATAACTGTAATCCGATAATAGCTGTAATCAGATGTGATGCATTTAATGTCACGTCAGAAATACGATAATTGAAAAACCCTGGTTTCCATGTTTAAGTCCAATATTTTATTTCTTTCAGAGTACGTACCCTATGATGTAAGCCGTACACTTCCTGTCATTTTCTAAGCATTTGGTCTTGTCTTGTTACCACGGCAACACTTACGGTATCAGCGTTATCTGTCCTAATGTGGGAGGAGCTATTAAGAGTACCCTGCAAATTACCAAGAACAACTAAGATTTGGAAGCATTAGATAATTTATGTTATTTTAAGAGTTAATTTCGACAGGCTTATTTCTTTAACGTTTTGAATTCAATAGATCTTATCAAGTGAGATTTTTTTGCTGCGTGGACACATACTTTGCTTGTTTTCAATCCTTTTTTCCTTAGGTTTAGGGGTTTTGTCTTGGTTCTAGACACTCCTTTTTACAGAGTACAGAATAGGTCACATGTTGCTGCTATCCTTTATTTCATTTTATTGTTTGTTTACCTTTTTCCATAGACTCGCATTGCAACTGCGTGACTTCCATTTATATAGATTCCTTTTTTTTTTTTTTTACAAATGCGCAAATGTAAAAAAAAAAAAAAAAAAACAGTTGTACCTGTATACATGTGTGAAGACATCGGGGTGAAATCTAGGTGTGTTAATCCAATTTCTGATTACTGCTGTTATCGGATAAAGACGACCAGATTATCCCGTTTACATGATCAATAATAATCTGATAACTCCAGAAATCGGATAATGATCAGAGTGTTGGTGTGGATGTAAACAGACTCATTGACGAGGCAGAAAAAAACACACAAAGGTTAGATGTTATTTTTTTTGCCTTTCACACTACATAAAAAATACACCTGTTCTGCTGAGACGTGTAACCGTGGCCCAGTTCCTGTCGGTCCCAGGTTACCTGCATGTTGCCAAAGTCAACCTGCTCTTTGATGGTCCGGCGGCAGATGGAAGCCCAACAGATGTTCTGAAGCAGCGGAGGACACGCTCTCCTCTGCTGACCTTTAAACAGCTGATTTCACAAACAGGGTTTCCGAGGCTTTAAAGGAGAGAAAGGTGAACCGGGTTTGCCAGGCCTCGATGGGCTGGATGCCCCTTGTCCTGTGGTATGGTGCTCTCACTTTCCCCTTATTTTTCCCAGCATGCCTTGCAGCTAACATTGACCACAGTCTTTGCTACAGCCTGATATATTTCATTGACCTTTGCATGGAAGCTAAACTACCCAGTGTATGAGCTGATGTACTGATACCTGTGATTAAAACTAGACTGACCTGTACTGACTTTAATCCACCGCTCATTTTCCCATTTTAATATTTACTACGCATAATAATCACATGTAGCTCCAGTGATGTCATCCATAACTTTACTCACTCTATACTCAGAATGAACTCTAAAACAGTTAAGAGTCACTAGTCGCTTTTCCATTGAACATCTGCGCAAAACTTTACCAATATTTACCAAATTTTGAAAAACCAGCAGTGCGTAATGTCGATTTTTCCATTAAATCACAAATCCGATGATTTGTTTATTTATTGTCGCAAGATGTCATGAGAAGTCATTCCTTAAACGTTGCAATGCACATAAATATCACATTGATTTACATATATATTCATTCATTCATCTTCTGAACCGCTTTATCATCACTAGGGTCAAAGGGGTGGAGCCTATCCCAGCAAATATTGTTCACATAAAAAAGGTCTTTCCATTCCAGTTTTGTGTAATATACCGATTTAACTACCATATTTTCCGGATTATAAATCACTCCAGATTATAAATCGCACAAACCATAAAATGCATAATAAAGAAGGAAAAGACATATACAAGTCGCATTTTTGGGGGGAAACTTATTTGATAAAATTCAACACCATCCAACTTAAAATAAAGATAGAATAGAGAACAACAGAATAAGATAAGAGTTTTGGTGAAATTGTCGTTTTTCCATTTGGTAAATATTTGTGCGTAAACTTGTATTCACGTAATGTGAGAGTCAGTGGAAAAGCGCCTATAGTGTTAAGTTGAAATATACTAACTCTGTTTCTGATGCATCATATCTCTGACTCCTCTTGCATGGAGCACCAGTTTTTCTTTGTTTCCAGGACTGAACACATACACAGGTTCAAAGGTGTACCGCACAGTTTGGTCTACGGTGCCTTGTTCTTTATGTTCACCTAAATAGAACCACTCCAGCTGAACTTTGAGCCTCTAAAGCCTCTCTGTAGGTTGTTGTTTTTTCCTTAGGTTCTTCTGTCGCACTGGTTTTAGTGGTCCAGGAGATGAAAGGATCATCCCTGAACTGCAAAAAAAAGCCCTGCTAGAATTTAGCCTAATGTTCCTAAATCTGGTCAAATTAGATTATGTTGTGCCAAAAATCTGCCAATGGGATCAGAAAATTTTTTGAATTCTTAAAACTAGCAAAAAAAAAAAAAAAAAAAAAGTCATTCAACTAAAAATCATAATGTGCCTTAAAATTAGACAAAAATGCTAGATTTTTTTTTTTTTTTTTTACTACTTTTTTAATACAACAAATAAAATAACTTTGATATTAATGGGAAAAATGTTTATGTGTGTATATATATATATATATATATATATTATTAATTTATTTATTTATTTTTAAGAAGAATATTTTTCTTATGTAAACATTTTTGGCAGCCTTTCTTTCTGATTTAGATGGAAAATAAGACAAATGTAGAAATAAGACTTTTTTTTCCCACTTCTTCTTCTTGTTTTTGTTTTTGTTTTTTTACAGAAACTATAAAATTAAATGGACATAAACGTCCTCACAGTGGCCATCTACTGGACCGTACTTGTAGAACCCAGACTACAGAACCGCCCACTGGACCATACCTGTAGAACCCAGACTACAGAACCAACTACTGGACCGTACCTGTAGAACCCACACTACAGGACCACCTACTGGACCGTACCTGTAGAACCCAGACTACAGGACCACCTACTGGACTGTACCTGTAGAACCCAGACTACAAAACCAGCTACTGGACCATACCTGTAGAACCCAGACTACAGAACCATCTACTCGTCAGTACCTGTAGAACCCAGACTATAGAACCGCCTACTGGCCAGTACCTGTAGAACCCAGACTACAGAACCATCTACTGGTCTGTACCTGTAGAACCTAGACTACAGAACCAACTACTGGTCAGTACCTGTACCTACTGGCCTCTACGGCCTCATATCGCTGTAGTTGAATCAAATGGACTTCCAGAACCTCACTGCCCAGTCCAAACACCACTGAAAACCTCTGTGATCCAGAAGAAGATGGATAGGTTTTGTTTTGTTTTTGCTCTTGTTGATGGAGAGCATGGTGAGATGTATAAAAGCTGAGACTGGATCGAATGATTTGAAAATGAATAAATGAACGTGGCTTTTATTGCATTATTCAAGGTTTGAAAACACTGCATTTTGGATTATTTGGTTCATTTTCTGTAAATAAATGCTCACAACAACAAGACTTTTTTAGCTGGAAGTTTTGAAGAAATGTCAGTAGCTGATAGAATACAAAGGATGCACTTTGCTCACATATAAACCAGTGGATTCTCCACATTTTTACAGAAATGTAGATCTGCCACATGTGCCTCTGGAGAATACTAATGTTGGCTGTTTTTAACCCATAAAGACCCAAAGGCCCACCACCGACCAAAACCATCTACTGATCTAAAATGTTTCATACCTGTTGATCCATTAATTCTATCAATACATGTAAAGAATTAGTGTAAAATATAGTTCTAAATCTTTTCATGATCATCCAATATGACCCAAACAACAAAATAAGCCATAAAGTGAATGAAAATGAAGAAAAAAATAACTAGAAAAGCACTCGGAGAGCGCAAACCTCCGCCAAGCACCACAGTTCAGGTCACACATTTGAAGACACTGTATG
>JAPSES010000097.1:17429593-17441250 GCA_029822895.1 Maxillicosta whitleyi | reverse complement strand
GATCGCGCCTATGTTCACATAAAACTTGTTCTGTACTAAATCCACACACTTGTGGATTTTATAATTAAATATCATACAAACCAACTTTTAGAATGAACTATTAATACCCACGTGGGAGCTACCCGTGAGTTTGTTAACAAACACGGTCTATAGTTTAATTCTACATCATGCATGTTTACTTTTCTAGTGTACCAAAGAGGGCCTAGCATAGACAGTATCCTATAGCCTTGGCTAGAACAGCAGCATTAGAGCAACTTGCAAGTTTAATTTGTCATAACATTCTTCTGTCATTTAAATCATGCTCATACCATCTACAAGTTTAGTGTATTACTACTAATGCGATCTTTACTTAAAAGTTCTTACCATGTGGAACCTTCATTCTTCAACTGAAAATAAAATCAGTTTGAAAATATGTGTACGTGTCAGAGATAACATGTAACACTCATTTCAAAGAAGCTCTGATTGTCCAGTGCAATGTACATCATTACCTTGCTTTTAAAAGTAATGTGAAAATATGTAGCCTAAGCCAGTAATAGCCTAATACATATGGGTGGCGACACTAAGGCCCGAGACCAATTGCAGCCCTTTGTTCTCTTTCATTTGACCCCTCATGAAGTAATGTGGCCCACTGTTGCGTTCATCTATTATATATCCATCTCACATCACAGTTTCAGTACTGGCATGACATGTTTGTCATTAAATATTGTTAAATAGTGTAGCATTAGATGAAACTGGTTAAAAACTAGACTCTTAATTTTGCATTGACCCTTGACAGCTTTTTCAGTATGCAGCCCACAAAGAGAAAAATTTGGTCACCCCTGACCTAATGGGAGTGTAATGAAAAAGACAAAACATAAAAAAAAAACCTTAAATGACAAATCACATTACTAATAATAATGAATTGAACTAACTAATAAACTTATAATAAACATACAGCATAAATTAATCTTTTCTTTCTTTTCCAGAATCCAAACCCCAGGCAGTATTGTCAGATCAACGCCACCGTGCCTCTTTTGAAGTTCTTTCATGGCCTGAGTGACCTGTGGGTTGATTTTCGTTTGACCCGGGCATCGTTCAATGCCCTGATGGAGGCCATCAGGACCGACATGGATCACGGCTGGGACCCAGAAATCACCTGCCTGATCTTCTTGTTCTGGTTGGTTAGTGGGACATCATACCGTGTCGTCTCCAGGGCCTTTGACATGCCCTGGACATCAGTCCACTGCACTATCCACACCACCAGCGCTAAGATAGCATTGCTCTTCTCCCAAACCATCCTCCATCCCTTAGAGGGAGAGCTGGTGACTGTTGGGGCTGGCTTTGCATGGATGGCCGAATCAGCAGCCTTCAACAGAGTGGCAGGGAGCATTGATGGTTGCCACGTTCGTGTAAAGCCACCTGCACAGGATGCCGACTGCTACCTCAACCGCAAGCTTTTTCATTCCATTCAGTTTCAGGCTGTGGTTGACCACACAGCCAAATTTATTGACGTGCGTATGGGGTACACTGGGTCGGTGCATGACTCCAGGGTTCTTAGGAACAGCCGTCTCTGCCTTGAGAGGCAGTACCCTCCACCAGGGTACTTCCTAATTGGTGATGGTGGGTATCCCTGCCTCTCACCCCATGACCCTGATGACCCCCTACCGACAGCCCATCAGGAACCAGCTGCAGGCAGCCTACAACAGCCGGCTGAGCAAGGCCAGAGTGGTGGTGGAACAGGCCTTTGGCGTCCTGAAGACACGGTGGAGAACCATTTTTCTGAAGGCGCTAGAGGTGGACATCCTGTTTGTCCCGGAGCTCATCCTCTGCTGCGCCATCCTCCATAACATCTGCCTGAGCCGAGGAGACGTGCTGGACCACTTTACTAAACTTGATGTAGATGTTGCACCCTCAATGAGTCATGACTGTTAGATTTCCAGCAACTTAATTTCCCACAGTTTTGGTTTTGGAGTTCACATTATACATCTCATTTCAACCATTAACATGTTTTCTTTTTTTTTTTTTCTATGCAGTTCTCTCTTCTTTCTCGTGCTCACGGATGACATCACACACTTACGTGAACCCTAACCTTTTGACAATACCAAAAACAAGAAATTCACAGAAAATGTCTCCAAATAAATATATAATGTAATAAAAACATACTGCTTACTAAAAGTTTATCCTTTCTCAGATTAATAAATTGGAATTTAGAGTCTGCAAGGTAACCACATTGCCACTTTGAAATGACATCATTGGAATAACAACACAGTAAATGTAGCCTAAGCAAATTTAAAGGTAAGAAGTGTGTGTAGAATGTGAAAAGTGTAAGATATCGACAAGATGACAATTGACATATTTTTTTATTGTAGGAAGAGGTTCACAAGCTTGGGAGTCACTGTAATAGCGAGCAAGAAAAGGCCTTGGAGATGACACTGAGATGCCTGTCCCACAGAGCAGCACAAAGGATGGAACTTATCTGCATGCGCTGTTGTAACCCAGGGCAAAATATAATAATTAATTAATTAATTAATAGAATAAATATGTTGAGCTAAATGTCATCATGGCAAAAAACACAGAACAAACCTTCATTTCCCAGGGGTTTAGGAATTGTAAAAAGGGTAGGGAGTCATTCAGCAGGCATGAAGGCAGTAGGGCTCACATCATTACAGTCAACACTTAAAAACACATGCACAAGTCAGTGAGAACCCAGCTTTGCAGCATCGCAGAAAGTTCCCAAGCAGCATCTCGGTCAGCACTGATTGAAATTGTGGGGTCAGTGAGGTATTTGGCAAAACGGGGCCTAGCTCTTAGAGGTCATGACAATGAAGATCGCAATCTCAAGCAGCTCCTGGAATAAAAGACTGAGACTGACCCAAATTTGGCACGGTGGCTTCAAAGACACCAGACCTACTCCAGTCCTGAGTCAAAATGAGCTCCTCAAAATCATGAGCAACACGATCATACGAGGAATAACAGCTGAAATCCACAAACTGCCTGTGCTGCAGTTCTCCCTTTATAATGGATGGCACCCAGGACATTACTGGAACGGAGTAAATATCAATATGCCTCCGGTATGTTGATGAAGACCTGGAGCCACTGGAGGAGTTGGTTGGGCTTTGAGGCCTCTCCCACCACAGGACAGCAGCTCTTCAGGATTGCCTCAGATGTGCTGCTTCGGCTGAATCTGCCGTTTTTCGGGTCTTTGTGGCCAGACCTATGATGGAGCTGCCAACATGTCTGGGCAGTTGTCTGGGACACAGGCCCTAATTCGGCAAGAGCAGCCTTTGGCCAGTTTTATCCACTGCGGCCCACATTGTGTCAACATTGCATTGCAGTGGATACACAAGTTGGGGTGTTGGTTTGCACAGTCGGGGAAAGCGAAGGTCGCTTTCAAGAATATTGCTAAAACAGCCTCTGGTTCCTTCACGTCCATCAAGCCTCTGTGTGCCACCAGATAGACTGCACACATCAGCCATCAGAGCCGTCCTCAGCCAATACTCATCTATCTTGGCTGCCCTGGAGGAGATGGCAGCTGCTAAAGTCACAGACAACACCACCTCAAGAGCGAATGGCCTCCTTGACAGGCTGCAGCAGTGGAACACCATCCTTGGCCTTCTCCTAAAACCAAGGTGTCCAATCTGGTCCCTGGGATGAATTTGTTATGTGCAAAAATTACACTGAACATTAACAGTCGAGGATGTTATAATCATTTTAGTCCAGGTTCCATATACAGACAAGTATCATCCAAATTGGCCTTAACCAGTAAAATAACATAAAAACAAATAATGACAACTCCAATCTTAATTCTAGTGTTAAACAAGTTAAAATGTTTACATTTACAAGCTACTCTTACACAAAAAGTGACCAAGCTGAAAAAATAGACAGCCTGAAATATTTTAAGAAGAGTAAGTGTAATTGTACTAATATTCTGCCTGTTATTTAATGTTCTGTGTATTTATAGATCCAGTGTGATCTGTAACTTGATAAGATAGAATGATAAACTGAGGCAGAATATTGTTGAAATTGCACTTATTTTTCTTAAGACATTTCATTTTGGTTCATCACATTTTGAAGGAAACCTAGATGAAACGGCCCACTTCAGATCATATTGGGCTGAATGAGGAACCTGAACTAAAGTGACTGTGACCCTCTGATCTAGTATTCCAGATGTGTTCTCAGATCCAAACTGCCATGTCAAGGTTAGTCCACCAGGGGTCGCCCCACAGCTCCAGTTCAACAGCAGATCCTCCTCCTTTCGGAACTGAACACTTCAGAGCCCCTCAGCTCAGACGGCTGTCATTGTGTTTGAGGATGGTGAGCAGAACGGACCCAGGGCGTTTATCTGGAACCACATCCTGTAACTAAATCACACCAGATTTTCTGTCACTGCAAAAATAAAGGGGTAATTATTTTTTAAGTTTCTGTGGATGATGGACGCTTTGGGTTGTTGCTAATCCTGCAGACTCAGCTCTGGATCTGAACTGATCTGAGGACAAGTGCAAAACCTGGATTGACCCGAGGATGAGTCCAGGACCAGGAGTTACCTCAAGACCATTTAAGGATGTAGTTTGAGCTGAGAAATAGTCCTGGATTTGGCTTTGACATCAGTACTAACCCAAGACCTGGTCTGACCTGAGGATCAGTCCAGAACCAAGTCTGACAGGAGGACCAATCCAGATCCGGGTCTGACTTGAGGACCAGTCCAGAACCGGGTCTGACTTGAGGACCAGTCCAGAACCGGGCCAGACCTGAGGACCAGCCAATGCCTGAAATGGGGAACGGGTCGATCAAAGCCCCCCATCAAAGGGCTGAGGAGAACAGCTGTTTGGCCTCCATTCACACTGAGCCTCCTGCTTTGTTCACTGAAGTACTCAGGTTAGTGTGTGCAGAGGATTCTGGGAAATCTGGGTTTTTGTGTTTTGTTTGTGATCTGTATATTTGATTTGTTTTGGTGGCTGTGCTTAAACATCAAAATAATACTTAACCCTGTTTAAACTGAGCATTTGTCTGTTATAAATGAAATACTAATAATTGCATCTTTGAATTAGATTTCTACAGCGCTTTTCAAGGCACCTAAAGTGATTTACATTATTGATCCATTATTCATTCACTCTCACATTCACACTCTGGTGGTGGTGAAATCCCACCGCCAACGTTCACAGACATTCAAACACACCGGTGAATACACACAGCTGCTGCCAGGGTCACATTTATTTTACTCATCAGAAAACACGCATAACCCAAACCCTAACCTTGAGTGTGTGGTATTTAACGCACTGTGAACATGCATGCAGAGGGCATATAATGTGTACAGATAATACACCAACTAAAAGTGGTGTGTGTATATGTACGCGAGTCATGATATTATGTTGGATGAGCTGTAGAAGGGAGTCTGTGGCCTGGACAGCCCAACCTCATTTACTTTTTATCAGTTACAGCATCACTGATATTTTTTTTCCAAAGGATTTGTACAAATCTCTATCTCCAGTGTCATGTCTCTACACTGCAAATCATTTGGTTCTTACAAGATAAGAACACTTAGATTTAGAAGTGTTAGGTAATTTATTTTGTGTTAAGAGTTAATTTCTTAGTTTAAGTGTCCATACATCTGTAGATATATATTTATTTCTAAATTTAACGGCCTTAATACAGGAAATCTGGTCAAGTGAAATTATCTTGCTGCATATACATATTTCACCTGTTTTGATCTTTGCTTTGAATCTTTTTCCTCACATTTAGTGTTTTTATCTTGTTTTCAGATTTTTTTATTTTTTTTTGCAGTGTAGGTCATTCCAATTCTCTCCAAATCCAATAGCATACACTAGCATCAGTGTGGAAGATGCACATTTTGGTTAAAGCTATGCTCGTCCAAAATTCTTGAAGTGTTGGGTTTAGAGATAGATATCAATCAGTCCTTCAATCAACCAATTTTGCACATATTGAAGCATCCAAAGTGCTTTACATACCTGATCCATTAGTCATTCACTTTCACATTCTCACTCTGGTGGTGGTGAACTACATCTGTACCGGGGACAGAGTGATGTAAATACGCACTAAACAAACACCAATACTCCGACCACCACCAAATACTGATACACTAGTGTGAATGGCACCTCATGGGCGGCCACAGTACATTTATGTAGCTCAGTACTGCAATTTGTGTTAAATTTGAAACTTTTTTTTTTTTTTTTAAATGTATAACTACAGTTTTTTGTATTATGCATTTTTTCCCACACCTCTTTCTATATTAAGTGGACCCAAATTGCTGGGCCAGGTACAGCACGACCATGTGTTTGATTTAGACTCATATTTTAAGGGAACCATTGGTTATAATTATTGCCCCAGGTTTCATAGTGGTGGATTAGAGTCCGCTATGATGCACCACCACCAGTTGCGGTCCTTCTGGTCATAATCTGCAGCTTCACCAGTAAATGGAACTGAAGATTACCATGAACCTTGAAATGACAATGTGTAGATTTAATTACATTCATTCTTAGATTAATTTGGTGTGCAAAACTCCAAGATACTGCACTACTGATGTACAGTAGTTCAATTTATAAAGTTCTGTTCTGATCCTCAGGATGCGGATCACCCAGCTGGAGGCGGAGCTGGAACGTCGGGATCAGGAGTTTCGAGCCCAGGAGCTTCAGCTGCAGCACCTTCAGAGGGAGTTGGACGCGAAGATCTCCCAGATTGACAAGCTGCAGGACGCCATCGGATACAACGTTTACACCAACGGCCTGGGACGATCGCCCCCGGGAACCGGTCACCATGGCAACCGCCGCTTCAGCATCATCAACCAAGGCCCGAGCCGCTTCCATAAGGTTGCTGTGGAAGTCCACCGAAGGCTGAAAGCCAAGGAGGGGGTCTCTGCTGAGCCCACTTCAGACCACTACTGTGGAGGTTTCAGAATAACCCACAGCTCCACCACGAAGACCACACACAAAGACTCCCAGTGAGTTAAAGGATGAGTCAACACAATGAATTAAAGGCACATTACACACAAAACCAGAACCACATGAACATGCTCTGCTGGTGTGGGTTTTTCTCTTCTAAATAGCCGACATTACTGTTATCTATTAAATATCTGTTTATTATTATTACCCCAAGGGGTGCTGTTTTTGGTTTGATTTGTTTGTTTGTTAACACTCCAGCAGCAAAACTATTGGTTGAATTCATACCAAATTGGGTTTATAGATTGCCAGAGACCCAGAATAGATCTGATTACATTTTGGAAGCAATAGGTCAATTTTTTTCTTTCCATTTACTTATAATGAGTGACATATGAAATGTCTATAAAAACATACATTTTGTTTCAATTTACTTGCTTTATGTCAGAGTGATGTATAACAATTGCCTCTATATTTTTGCCAAGTTTGAAGTAAATTGAAACGAAATGTATGTGTTTATAGACATTTGAATTGTCACTTATAAGTAAATGGGGGGGAAAAGATTGGAAAAATTCATTAGTGTTAACTTTGACGTACTGCTCTCAGAATATAATCAGATCTATTCTGGGTCACTGGCAATCTATAAACCTAATTTGGTATCAATTCAACCAATAGTTTTGCTGCTAAAGGGTTAACAAAGAAAGAAAGAAGTGGTCCAGACACAACAAGCCCCGCCCCTCATACATATTGTGTCTTATTTTGGCATCAAACCAGCTGATGTCATGTGCCAAATTTGAAGTAAAGTGAAACAAAATTGATGTTTTTATAACATTTGTTTAAATTAATAACATTCTTTAAATTTCATCCTTTATATGTAGTGGAAAAAAAGAAGAGATTTTAAAAATTCATAAAATTATTTTAACGTTAACCTACTTTTTCTAAAATGTAATCACATCTATTCTGGGTCACTGGCAATCTATGAACCCAATTTGGTATGGATTCAACCGATGGATTTGCTGTTAAAGTGTAAATGAATAAACAAACCTAACTAAAAACAATACCCCTTCCTCTCATTTGGGGGGCAAGGGGGTGTTAATAATTAGCATGAAATCTGTAAAATATGACCATGTAGTGATCGATTAGCAGAAATGTGTTAAATATGAGCGTGTATAATGACTTGAATAGTGATCATGATGTATCAACAGCGTTTCCCCCCCAGCGTGCACACCTGAGAGTGCATTAGCATGGCAGGATAATAGAACACACAGGAAACAAAAAGCTATCTGACACAAACACAGGCTCCGGCTCATTATTGGCTTCAATTAGACAACCTATTAGCTACTGCTTCTCAGAGCCATTCAGCCTCATCCTTCTGACTGAATGAACACGACGGCTGTGTGATGTGGTAATCAGGAGCGCACAAGCACCACCACATCCACTGAATACATTGAAAAACACAGAATCAGGAACATATTTGCAAGATTTAATTGGGGTCTCAGCTCAGATATAGAAAAACACAATAGTATTAACCCATAAAGACCCAGTCTTTACTTCTGTGTCAGTTCCCCAATACATTTTTATCTTTATTTAACCTTTCTAAAGTGATTTATGAACATCTGTTCTAATATTATCCTTTGTAATTTGCGTTTTTAAGTCTATATCAGGTATTTTCCTATATTTAATTTATGTAGATTTTTCAGGAAAGATATTAATAACTGAATGTAAAATCAAGCATCTCTATCCACTGTTATTGAATTGAGTACATTGCTGCAAACTGTTAATGTCAAAATATAAGCAAAAAAAATGCATTTCATATTAAAACTGCACTAATATTAAAAACAGTGGAGTTCATTTGGATTAAAAGCTGCCATTTGTACTGAGGAAAATGATTCATTTTACATAATATGCAAATCAACTAACTTTTCTAATATGAGAATAATGAGCTGTTTTTATTTTCAGATAATGATAAAAAATTATACATTTTATTTGTGACACCCATGGACACTGTACAGCAGAGAATATCATACACAATAATAAAAAAAAATAGATTAAAAAGGGGGAATTAAGACTCATAAAAGTGTTTTTCTCCTGTCCTCCTTTCATCGTTAGTACCAAGAAGCTCATCAACGATGCCATCATGAACAATGACTTCCTGAAGAAGCTGGAGCCGCAGCACATGAGGGAGATGGTGGACTGTATGTACGTGAAGATTTACACCGAAGGCCAGCTCGTCATCCAGGAGGGAAAACCTGGAAACTACCTCTATGTATTGGCAGGTCGGCCTACAAATGCAATCCTCTCATTTGTGTTTTTTTTTTTATTAGTTTAATTAACAGAGACAATATTCTCTGAATCACATTATTGTGCATCAGTTTTTTTTTTTTTTTTTTGGGCCATGCATTTGGTACCTGGACCTTCATTAGGGACTTAATCCGTCTCTTAACTCCACCACAGTGACATCACAATTATATAAAACTATCAATACAATAGAAAAAAAAAAACTAAATAACAACAACAACTGGACCATGGACATCATCTGGAGCAATTCACAACCAATATTTATCTAATAATAGGACAAAAAACATACAAAAGAAAAACCCTAGCTGACTGACCGGACATGCTCATTATTTATATCCAAACCCACCCTCCTTTCTTTGAACTCTTCCCTGACTCTGTCATAGTGGTGATCTGTGTGTTTCAGTTCCATTTCCAAGTCCTTTTTTATGTCCATGGAGGCCAAGGCTGACAGACTCCTTCATAATATAGATAAATAATTAAAACAGTGTCCAAAAAAAAAAAAATCGACTTGAATTTTTAATCATATTTATGAAAAATCACTGTAACCCTTCAGAATGGAATTTTACGCAATTACAGAAATAAACTTTCAACTATTTTCCATGTGCTCAAACATTTCTGTTTTATAGATCATGAAAATTAAATCATATCTTTATGAAAGTGGAGATGCTTAAATGTGTGTGTGTTTTGACCAGAGGGTTTACTGGAGGTGGTCCAGAATGGGAAGCTGCTGGGGGAGATGCGTCCAGGGACGGCGTTTGGAGAACTGGCCATTCTGTACAACTGTAAGAGGACGGCCACGGTCAAAGGTGAGGGCTGCACACAGGCACATACCCATCTGTGTGCCTTTATTTATTATAATGGGTGCCTTTACTTATTCAGATTCAGTCTTATTTTCCTGCTATAGTTTAAACTGAAGCATCCTGTGTTTTCCTTTGGTATTTTATGCCAATATTTATAGATACATCTGTGTTTATTTTGGCTTCATGGGGATAAATAGTTTGAGTCGGAAACAAACAGACCATCATTCAACTGCCAGATTATATGAAATCATGATTGTTTAACCCAGTGTCATGCCTATTATTTATTCTATAACCTAAAATAGAGTTTCTTTGAACCCATAAAGACCCAATTATCTACCGTCAACCAAAACCATCTACTGATCTACACTGTTTAATTCCTGTTAATCCACTAATCCTACAAATAAATGTCAATATTTGGTGTAAAATACAGTTCTTCATCTTTTCATGGTCATCAGATATGACCCATTTGGACATTCAGAGGCTCAGTAGTTACCATGGAAACACCATCATCTTCTACAACATTGATTCACCAGTAAAACCCATGAGGTTGGATCAATGACAGTGGATGGAGACACTGGGGTTATGTTCTGATATTGATGTCTTTACTGAAAAAGTAACTTTTTCCTCAGTTTTTTCTGTTTCTGAGATGATAAGCCTCAACTTCAATCTGAGTTTTAAGGAATATCTACATGATCGGTAAATTATATATAAGAAAATACCCAATATACACTTAAAAATGCTAAGGACCGAGGATATTATTTAAAAAAATGGTGATAAATCACTTCAACATATTAGAGGGACTCATTCCTCAGTATTGATAATCAGATCAGTTTAATAATCGTTGGTGTTCTTGTCCAGCTGTGTCCCAGTCTCACATCTGGGCTTTGGACCGGCAGACCTTCCAAGCCATCATGATGCAGACCACAAAGGCCAGACATGAGGAGTACTTCAGCTTTCTGCGCAGGTAAAAACTGGGAACCAGAAATGCAGTACCTGCCTGACAGTACATGTTCATGAACACTGGACCATCATTGGGCCAAGACAAATTCACAATTAATTATTAGGCAAATAAGGTTTCTGTTTGGCTGCTGTCAAATCCTGCATCACATCTCCATGGGGTTGTGAAACATTTCAATCATTTGTCTGTTCATTGACTGTGTCCGTCAGTGTGTCTCTGCTCAGAGAACTGCCTGAGGAGAAACTGGCCAAGATTGTTGACTGTCTGGAAGTTGTGAGTAAATCTGAAAATGACAATATTTCTGCATATTTTGAACTGAATTGATCTAATTAAGTACACAACAGCCTACACTGCTGTCCTTGGATGTTTTCAGGACTACTTTGAAAAAGGGGAGTACATAATCCGAGAGGGGGAAGAAGGGGATACCTTCTTTATAATCGCTAAAGGAGAGGTGAGCAGAGAAATATAAAGTCTCAATAAACCAGAAAAAGATAATAGACTCATTTATTCACCAGCTTTAAATATGTACACATGAAGGAAAATCAGTCTGGATGGATGGATAGATATAGATAGATATGTTCACTGTGGTACTGTTAAATGTAATCTAAAAGTAACATTTTATTTAGTGTAGCAAACTATTACATGATCAAAATCAAATTTTAAAATCAATTAATTAAGCTTTTTTTTTTTTTTTTTTTTTTTTTAAATTTAGGGGTTGGCAGAAATTTTTGC